>PVJX010001273.1:0-154708 GCA_004027295.1 Dolichotis patagonum
AGCAGTCCTCAGAGGAAAATTTATTGCATTGAGTTCCCACATCAGGAAGACAGAATGAACACAAATAAACAACCTGATGCTACAACTCAAACATCTAGAAAAAGAAGAGCAAGCCAAGCCCAAAGCCAAAAGAAGGGAGCAAATTATAAAGATTAGAGCAGAAATTAATGCAATAGAGACTAAGAAAGCAGTACAAAGGGTCAATGAATCAAAGACTTGGTTCTTTGAAAGAACAAGTGTACAGTGTAATTCCCAGCCCCTTTTCTTGTTGGTTAAGGCCCCTCTAGAGTGCACAGGCTAGGAGATTTTGCCCTCTTCAGTTGGCTATCAGAGATTAAAGTTCAAGCACGGGCAGTGTGCGCTGGCTCCTCCCCTCCGGGCCAGTCAACCTTTGCAGGCCTTCACCGTGTCAGTGTGCACCAAGCTCAAGGAATTAATTTGTAGTGACTCACTGGGTCCCGGCCAGGGGCATGGCCCAGTCCAAGCAGATTCCACAAATCCACTTGACAAGGGGAGCAACCAACTGAAGCCACTTGACAAGGGGAGCAACCAACTGAAGCCACTTCCTTATGGAGTTAGGGCTCTTCTGCCAAATCCAACATGGCGTCCAGTCGGTTTCCCCTTTCCCATGGGAGGGTCTTATTCCCATCACTCACCGCATGTTGATGCCGGTCCCCGAGAACTGCTGGGCTCCCCAACCTCTGACTTTAGCACGGCTTATATAGATTAAATATTAAAACAAGTTACTTCATAGATTGTGCCTTTTGCATATGGTCAGAAGCCCTGATTGTCCTCACTGCCTTTGTCTTGTCACCCTTAGGGAGAACATCAACTCTTCTGAAATAACTATGTATTAATACCAGACTGTCCTCTTCTCTAAAATAGATTAAAACAAAAAGGAAACAGAAAGAGAGGAAAGGCCGAGAAGGGAAGGAGCAGAGGAGAGAGGAGAGAGAAGGGAAGGGTAGGTCAGGGAAGGGGAAAGTTAATTTCAGGTCAGACTTTGTGTACAGCCAACAAAAACAAATATAACTTTTCTCTGGACAATGTTGTCATCACCAAACTGTCCAAAGTAAAAATCAAGCTCTTTTTATAATGAATCACAAGTATGAAATGCATGAGGAAATAGTCTGCCACAAGTAAATATGAACTTTTTTTTAAGGAAAGATCAAGAGCCTTGATTGCTTTAAAGTACATGCTGGTATTAAAGAGAATATGTAATAAGTACCTTTTAAATTATCATAGTCTTGAATTATTAAAAGAAAATATTAGAACTTTGAAGATTAAAATACCATTTTTAAATTAAATTTATTTTTGGAAAAAAACAAACAGGGCACAGGCATTGAAAATAAAACTCTATGGTTGAGGCAAAAAGTGTTTTAAACACTGCTAAATAGAGAACTACCAAACTGGAGGCTATATCTGAGTCAGTAACTCAAAACTCACTGAGTCAGCACAGCACAAAAACATAAAGATTGACAATAAGACGGAGGTTAAATGGCAGAAAACTGAGTGAAAATATCTAATAGAAATCCAAAATAGAAAGGTGAGCAAATCTGCATAGATCTGCTGAGAAAGTCCAGAATTCATGAATCCTGATAAATCCACACCAAAATGTACTGTAGTTCAACTTTAAAATGCTAAAGCCAAAAAGAAAGCTGTAAAAACAGAACAAAAAGCAGATAACCCAGAAAGGTAATTGCAGCAATCTGACTGATATGATTTTTCAAGAGCTATAAGGCCAGAGGGTGACTGGGTAATCATCTTGCAGGAACTGAAAGAAAAAAAAAGGATCAGCCTCAAAATTTACACCCAGCTAAACTATTTTTCAAGAATTTCATTCATAAAACAACAAAATTACATGTTCTGCAAAAATGAAGAAAACATAATAAAGACTGGAAACATTGTTTTTATAACTTTGCAAAGAATACTCTTTAAAAACAGTAAACCAATGCAAAATTACTGAGTCGGAACTGTATTTCCTACAAACATTTCTAGCTTTTGGAACCTATTTATTTCTACGGTAGTTTTTGTTTTGTTTTGTTTTGTTTTGTTTCTTAGCTTTGTTCTCTCAGACAATCATGTATCTCTTTCGCGGTAACTCTAAAGAAACTTTCTCAAGCAGAGTTGCTTATTTTTTGTAGGATAATATTGAGGAATATACTTCACAGAAGGGGAGCATAATGGATTTGGCTTCTTCTTAAATTAACTAACTCCTGTAGCTGAAGGGGAATTCTAAGAAGCCCACGCAGAATGAGCTATTGACTGAACCATGGTTGTGTTCATAGTTAATTCATTGAGGTTTCTGAGCAAGAGGAAGAATCATTCTTGTAGTTGAAGTTTTGCTTTCTGAGTCATTGTCTCCTTTCTTCTGAGGGTTATAAGAAAATTCCTTTTTAGATCTCCACTGAATTTTTTTGTTTAGTTAGAAACTTCAGTGGGATACATTTCCTTGGGAAGAAGAGAAGAGTTTTGGTTCAAGTGCTTTCATCACAAGTGAAACAACTGTGTTACTGATCTTCAAGATGTGGGCTATTAAGTTTTCAGACATCTTCTGTGCTTTAGGTATGGGCTTCTTAGGACTCCTTTCAAGCTAATCTCTCTTCTGTTAGGTGCTGGTTCTCAGTGTTTACTCCAGCTACACACTTGCCAGGGAACATTTGGATGTTCCCCCAACGCTGTGGGTCCTACTGGACATCAGCTGTCTGCCTTCTGAATGGTGTCAAGAACCTCTTTCCCTAGGGGCTCCTCCCTCTGCCCCCCAACACCATCCCCAGTACAGCAGTTCTGACTTCCTGCCTCCCTTCCTCCTGGTAACATCTAATTCATCATCCCCAGCAAAGATATCCATCCTGCCTGGTCCAGCTCAGCAGTTGAGCTGGGGAGAGGGAGATGGAGACTGACAGGGGCTGAAGCTTGGAGACAGTGGGCAGGGATGGGGTTGTAGAGGGAGCTGAGTGGTGAACAAAGCTGCCAGTCACTGTCCAGGTAAAAGTCTCACATCAGTGAAAATCCTGAAATCCTCAAAAGGACGGTTGAAAACATGGAGAGGGCACCTTTAGCCACATTGAAATGAAGTTTACAGTTTTGAAGTACATTCCAACAGGTTCTATGATGTCTTGTGATATATTATAGAGATAAATGAGGCTTTTAAAATCAAAAGAGGTACAGCGGAACAGCAGTGAACTGCACAGTGAGGTTCCTGTAGAGGAGAGAAGACGGAGCAGGAGAAAGTAAGCACTTGGGATGAGGAGTTTTTAAGAATATCTGAACACTTAAGATCTTGGAAAAGATGTCGAATCTATCTCAAAATAAATGAGGGGTAAGCTTTTTCTTTTTCAAATCTTAAAATCATACGTGGTACCCAAGTGGCAGATTTTGTCTGTTTAAAATTTGAATGAGCTGAAATTTTAATCCTGAAATATGCCATTTCCTCCTTTCTATCAGCCCACCTCACTCTCCCCTTGTGAGAAATTCAGCCATGTTCAAAGCACAGAGCCTGAGTTGTTAAAGTCATAAGATAGCTCTGGTTCTTTGGGACTTGGTCTGTTCCCTTGTAAATGGATGTGCCTATTGCCTACCACATCTTGGAAAATCAGCAATCATTTCTGGATTTATAGTGAAAATTGAGCACTTACAGCTTCAAAGACTGACCTGCAGGAAACAGTTCAGGGTCTGAGAGGTGGGCCAGTTGGGTTGCCATGACAATGCCCTCTCTTTTTACACATGGGGACAGGTTTTAGCACACAGCACTGAAGTCATAGGTGTATAGTACATCTGCTCATTTTAATAAGGTCAGGTCAACTATAGGTTTACTTTTAATGATAGTGACTCCTTTAATTCTAGTTGTTTCAACATCCTGGCTTATTACTCTTTTTTATTACAATAAACATTTTTAAGCCATTTCCTTGTTACAGCCATTGAGGCATTAAGACATGCAGGTGGAGCCTTTGCAGGTTGGATAAGCGTGTGTGAACCACACAAGCCATAACTGGTCAACATCTGGGATAAGTACCTTTCCTCTTTAGAGAAGCGATTACACTGAAAATTACAAATATTCCTTCTGTGTGACATATCTGCTACATGGATATTCATTTGTCAAATGACTAACAGAATGAGTGATTCTCCCCTGACATATTTGAGAAGAGGCTTATCTGTCAGGTTGGGCTGAGCAGCAGTCTCTCCTTCCAGCACATAAGGATGGTCGCTGTAGTCTGTCCTAGCAGGAGAGAGCAGGCACTTTACTGTTTGTGAACACACTCACTGGCCAGCCCTAAAGGTAGTCCGATGCCAGTGAGCCAGGGTGAGGGTTCAAGGTGGGAGTCACCAGGCCGTGGCTTACCTTATCCCACTCCACAGAAATGATTGACTGTGGTGGGAGCCTGGTCAAGCTTGCCAAATTTCTAGGAGTTTTATGAATATTGGCATTTTGTCATAAAAAGTATATTTGTGTTTTAGCAGAGTACCCCAAAGTGGGTGACTGAAATGACAGATGTATTTTCTCCCAGTTTCAGGCACCAGAGTCCAGGGTCTAAAGATGCCAGGAGGACTCTTCCCAAGTCCCTCTCCCGTCTCTGGGGGTTCCTTGGCCCATGGCAGCATCTCATTTATCTTCCTATGACATCGTCCTTGTGTGTATCTGTCCCCAAGTTGCCCCATTTCATAAGGACACTAGTCAGTCGGATTAGAGGTACAGCCTACTCCACCATCACTGGATCTCCACAGTCATGTCTCCTAGTACATCACATTTTGAAGTATCGGGAGTTAGAACTCCAAGATAGAAGTTTGGAGAATCACAGGCTTCAGCTTCTGACAAAGACCAGTGCATTTTGGCATAGAGCATGGAGAAAGCCTATGGAAGAGAGCAGCATTATGGTGCAAACCCACAATCCTGTCTATGTAAAGCCTAGTGGAGCTGCACTCACAGCCTCTGAACAAGGAGGAAGCCTTAGAGCTGGGTGAATGAGAGATTGAAGGAACAGGTCTTGGAGAGAGAATCGGGAAAGCCCCTGGAGTGGGCTCACAGAGCCCTGTAGGCTGTGACAATCTCAGCAATACTTTTGTCCCTACATCAGGCTTGGTGCCTACAGTACCATCACTTCTCTGTGTTCAGAACTAAAGCTGAAGATTGTCTGCTAAGTGGAAGAGTTGAGCACTAGGAAAGGGAAAACTAGGTTATCACAACCACCGTGAAATGCAGTGAACAAGTGTGCCTCCTTCTTTTCTCCCTGGTGTAGTGTGACCACGAGACTAAGCTCAGGCTCAGACACCCCTTTGCTCATGGCCTGTTACACTAACTGGAAGTCCTCCAACTTCCCCAGGTCCATCCTCTCCTCTCCCCTCTGGTCTGAATTGCTTGTGAAGTATAAATGAATCTACAAGAAAATTAGCAAAGCAACTGAGGTTACCTAGAGATATGGTGCTTGTTTTTAAGGCTTCACTATTGTCTTTATACATTTTAGATCTGCATCCTAGCATACATAGCAAGACAATTAGTGACAACATAAACAGAGGAAAGATTATATAAAGGCAGTAAAATGATTTGTGTGTACAAGGGTCAGGAATTACATGGCTGGCTGCAGGCCATCCTGTCTCGATGTCAAACATTATTTTAGATGGAACAGGATGAGGCTCCTTGAGCCTTAGGCCTCTCGTCTGTAGGTGGCATAACTATACCTGCCTCACTGGATCACCAAGGGGATTAAAGTCCATCAGGACTCTGAGGACACTCAGCCTCATGACAGCACATGGAAAACCGCCTCTCTTCTCTCCGGGTACATCATAAGATCATTCCTCTGTCCAATCCTCCTGTCCCCATCACTGAAGGCCATTTAGAGAAGTCAGAGAGCTATGTCTGTCTGAAAGTGAGGCTACTCATTTAAGATAAAAGCCTTCAGGGCCATGAGTTATCAAAGAAGACAGACTGAGCATATTTTCTTGCTGGGTGGACTCAGGTAAAATTGAGCTTTAAATACCCAGGATTTATGGAATTTGTTACTAATATTAAAGAGATTTACATACCTGTTATACTCCTGCAAGTTTAATCTGACTCCTACAAAATGTTCAGAATATGTCACTATTTCAAGGACAACCTGACAATTTGAGTGAAAAGTTTATTTTTATTTATCTTTTATTTATTTGTTTAATTTATAGAAGCATTTTAGACTTTAATGGTAATCAGTATATCTCATTCTTTGCAGTTCCTTCAGCCGCCCCTGAAAATGTATCCGCAGAGGCTGTCAGCTCAACCCAGATTTTACTGACATGGGCATCTGTCCCTGAGCAGGACCAGAATGGGCTCATCCTGGGCTACAAGGTACTTGTTAGGTCTACCTTGCTCTCTTAAGGTGCTGCAGAGGAAGAGCCACCACATCAGGGCAGGGTCTATCCTCTCCCACATCTGCAGTGCTGTCCAGGGTTCTGATTTTTTCTTATCTAAGCTTGATACAGTCTGGGAAGAAGGTACTGTGACTGTTTATTAGATACCTCCAAATTCTAAATTGAGCCAGAAGTTAGACTTGGACTTACACTGCCAAGCTCAGGCCCTGAATCTGCCCTCCCTGGGCCAGGTTCTTATTCTGTCCCTCCATACTTGTAAAATGGAAGTAAAGATAGCAGCTACCACCTAGGATCAGTTTGAAAATCAAAGGCTTATTTATGAAGTGCTCCCTGCTCATGCTAACTGCAGATAAGCACGGATAGACATTGGTGTGCGTTGTTGTTGTTGTACATTTCCTCACCTCCTCCCCGGGGGCAGTTCAAGGCAGTGACATTGTAAGCTGTCCCAGCTTCTCAGGGTTCCATCTTCCATGCACATCCTGGACCCTGTAAGATCTACTGTTCCCTGTGCACTGCTCAAGAGTGATGTGTACTGTCTCTGGATGCCACCTTCCACTGCACTCTAGCAAGAGCAGAAAGAACACCTTAGACTTGACCAGGAAAGACACTTCTCTCATACACTGCTCCATGATTATGAGCAGGCCTCCTTTCTGCTTTTCTGCAATTTAGATGCCTATTATTTGGCTATCCCAACCTGTCCTCATAAATCTGCCTTCTGCCCCGGGAATTCTAATTACTCCTCCTGGTTCCATGATACATGGAAGGCCATCCAACATGACAATCCTGTGACAAATGGCAATCCCACAATTCATGGCAGTTCTACCATATATGATGATGTAATATGTGGATGCCCCGTCATATATGACCATGCCATGATGTATGGCATTATCATGGTGCTTGGCAGTCCTACTGAGTGGGCTCAGTGACCAAAATTCTATACCACATTTCTGGGTCTCAGTGAAAAGTACTTGCTGTGCTACCTTCACACTCCTCCCTGTTGACTCTGTGTCTATGGCTTCCAGGTCACAGACACAGGGAGCAGCTCAGAGGGAGGATATGAGACCTAAGTGAAAGAGGAGGAAACTCTGGGTGTTATGCCTGTGGCTGGAGCTTGAGGTTCACTTGAGAAAAGAGAGCCTTCTGAGATGGGAACTGGGTTTCCATGGAACTGAGAAAGCAAGTGGCTGCTTTGTGGCAGCGGAGTGTCTCTGAGTCCTAGTATTAGTGGATATGGTTGGCACAGCCATGGTTGAGTGCTTCAGACCTTGCAGATTGTGACCAGGCAGCCAATTCACCAAGCTGCAGCTGTTTTAATTCAAGCCACCCTTTCGGCATGCACTTTCTTCAGCACCACCTTCCTCCCTACATGCCAGCACTCAAAAATTAGATCCACGGGGGCCTTTGGTAAGAAACCCACGAGGCCCGTGCCCACAGAGGCCTTTTCTAATATGTGGTGGGGCTGTAACCATCTGTGCTCAGATGCTTCAGAGCATTGTGTCAATGCTTCAGATCCTGTACCGAGCCAAAGACCTGGATCCTGAGCCAAGAACTCACGTCGTGCGAGGGAATCACACACAGTCGGCACTGCTGGCTGGCCTGCGCAAGTTCGTGCTGTACGAGCTCCAGGTGCTGGCCTTCACCCGCATTGGAAATGGGGTACCCAGCTCGCCCTTCATCCTGGAGCGAACCAAAGATGATGGTACGTGTGGGGTTGGTGCCCCACAGGTTTACTTTGCCAATGCCAACAATTTGGATTGTGGTCATTGTTAAAGTATTTTTCCAATTATTTTCCAAGTATTTGCCAAGTATTCCAAATATTTTCCAAGTATTTTTCCACTTTTTCTTTTCAGTTGAAGGAAACAAAACAAAATTGTTTTTCAGGCACTGAGCATTTATATGGCCAATTTCAGCCTGGAGTGGATGTTTACAGCCTGATTATGAAGCTATGCAGAATTTCAATTGTAACTCTGCTGTGGGCAGTGCCAGTGACAAAGTGGGTTGGTCTTAAAATGTGAACCGCTCCTCTTGTGGTGTCTACTCAAATCTAGTTAAAAGTCCACTCTGGGCATACCGGCTTCCCGGCACATGGAACTTCTGGGTCTCACCGTTTCTGTCTTGGGAGAGAGCTGCCAGTTGCAATGTACAGAGGAGCGCGTTTGCTAGCTCCTTGGGTCCCTGGGCCCTTGTGTTTCCAGACTAAGAGCATGTACGGCAGCTTTGTTTTTATGAAAGTCTAAATTATCAGAAAATATGTTTTCCCACTTCACAGATGTCAAACCTTTAAAGGTTATCTCCTTTACATTTTCATTATTTAACAGACTGTAATGAAGATGTCAGGGGAAATATACTGATCTCCCCAAAACACCTGCCCCAGCATCAATGGCATCTGTCAGAAGGGAAATGACTCAGGTTTCCTTAAGTATCTTTCTGAAATGACCAATGAGTCCAGACACTCTCTACCTGCTGGGTGGGAATTGTTCTCTTGTGGTTCTTGGCAAGCATGAGAGTTTCCTTCCCCAGCTCAGGGTTGTAGGGAGGGGAAGAAACCAGCAGGGAAAATGGAAATGGGCATCTGGCAGGATTTTGTGGAGAGGCGAAGCAGACATCGCTTCATTGTAACCTGCACGACTTTCTCGTGTGCTTCAGGTTGTTACTCCAGGGAGAAGCAGCAAGGGCCTTCTTAGAAACGGCTCCTCATCTCTGACTCCACCACCCTTGCTCTTGCTCTTGCTCAAAGGCACATTGCTCCTAGTAGGGACACGTCGCTCCTCCACCTCACTTCTGTGTCATGCAGATGACCAGCCTTGGCATGACCGAGATCAGTGCTACCCATGTGTTCCAACCTTGGACTTCCTTCAGAAATTTTTTTTTGTCCACACATAAGTGTCATGACACACATGCAAAGTTTAAAATACTGTTCTCAGCTTAATACCCAAAGGCAGAATTCAGCCGCCTGAATGTCTCCTCCACATGCCACACTGTTTCTGTATCATTGCTCCATGCCCTCTGCCTTTTACTGAGGAACCAGTCCATGATTAGAGTGCAAGAAGAGGTCTCACTGCACACACCACCTGACCTGTGTGCTTAAGAAAATATATTTCACAAGGGCTACAATCTTATTACTCAGTGGTTGCACAGTTAAGAGCTGCTGTATGAATTACCAGTGTGCCAAACTACCCCAAAGAATTATTAGATGCATTTGTATGCATCACTTTTTTCCAGGACAGGGCAGAGGAGGAGGGTGACATGCACAAGAGGGAAAGCTATGACTGCCAACATGCTGTTTCATCAGTAGTTGTGACCTCCATTCTGAAGTAGAAGGAACTTGAAGCTACCTTGTTTAACATCTGCTCTGTGGAGATCAAACCCAATAGAGGAATCTGAGCTCAGAAGACAGGGATCTTTTCTTCTTGATGGATACTCTTACTACTTTTGCAGGGTCCTATGTGTGCTTCCACTCTTCACTGTTCTTAGCACAGTTTATGAGCAATAAACTTTCAGAACCTGGAAGAAGATGGGCAAGATTCAAAATGAGGTGGTTTTCCAAAATTAGTAGGGAGCCACACTGTGTGGGTTAGGTTCTGAAAGTCATTCATTAGAACCTTAGGCACATCCATTCACGAAACAGTGTCTCAGGGGTAAACATCATGCACAGCTGACCTCAAAATCTCATGTGCCCCTGCTCACTGTATCTTCCCACAGCCCCAGGCCCTCCAGTGAGGCTGGTGTTCCCCGAAGTGCGGCTCACCTCGGTGCGGATTGTGTGGCAGCCCCCAGAGGAGCCCAACGGTGTTATTCTGGGTAAGGAGCAGAGGGAAGGGAAGGGGAAAATCGTACTTGGATGCTTTCTTCTGTTTCCACTAGGTAGTTATGAGCATAAAAACAAATCTTCACACTGGGATTTTTTGTGGGATGAAATTTACATTTTATTAAGCCAGGATTTCTTCCATTTGTTCATGGCAACACCCTTTGTAATGGGGCTATGTCCACCATGTGTCTGGAAGGAGCAGGCCAGTTTCCCAGACATGACACAGACCTGGGCCTTGTTCCTGAGCTCCTGGGAACATGGTCTTCTGCACAGAGGCTCACTCCTGATCCTGGAGAGGAGCTGCAAGGCCAAGTGTAAACAAGAGCACATTCACATTTAAGTTTTCACTCTGCTAACATTGACGAAAAGCTTTAATTTTTCCTGGTTCCCAGAGGTAGCATGTTATATATTAAAATATCATCAATTCCTTTATTTATTTACCCTTGCACCAAGACAAATGGACAAATGTGTGTCCAGGCATTGTATGCATAGTGGGAAATAGAAATGAATAAGACCTTTCCATCCTCACCCATGGCCCCCTCAGGTAATGACACAAGTAACAAGCCCCATTCACTGAGTACCCACAAGCCGTTCATGGGGTGAGGATCTCAGTGGTGAGGTCTTGAGGTGAAAGTCCACTTTCGAGCTGGGTCCTGAGGGGAAGTGGTTTCTGCAGACCTGGAGGAACGGAGAGGGCATCTAAACAGACCCAGACTGAGCCTGAGCTGGGCCAGGCCAGGACCTGCGGGGAGGTGCGGCCAGGGTTAAAGTGGACACTTAAAGGTAAGAGCACGGGTTGCAGAATATTTTTGCAAACCCAGGTCAGCATTCAGATGTGACACTCACCTAATCCTGACACCTCATTCAGTTAACTTGTGTTAGATGATTTCTGATAAAATCATAAATCTGACCTTACAAATAAGTCACCATTTTTACCTGCTTCTGATGTTGGAGTCAAGGATGTAATTTAAAGAATGTGTTTTATTTTACTTTAAAAAAAAAAAGTTTGAAGCCCTGTGCCAAGCACAGTAGGGAGTCACCTGAGGACTCTTGGCAGGAAAGTGGCACAATCAGGTTTATCTTCTGGGTGACAACTTTGGCAGCCAAGAGAAGGTGGCCTGAAAGGCAGATATTTATGGAACATTTTATGGAGATTTTATGGAGCATTTGCTTCAAACAGTTCTAGAGGTAGAGAATGTGGACTTTTGATTGTCAGAGTCCTGGAGTCCTCGATAGTGTTCTCTGGGAGGAAGCAGCCCTCGGGACCTCCCAGCCACTCCTGACTCTCTAGCCAACTCCATGCATGTGTCGCCGCCATGCTGCTCTGCAAGGTCAACTCTGGCTGTGTGGCAGCATGTATCCACCTGCACTGCCGTGCAAGGACCCTATGTTCTGAGCTGTTTGGTGACCTAGAACCACCTACCCAGGCTCTTCCTGGGAGAGACAGGTGGTTCTGTCCTGGATAAGTTCTGCCTATAGAGACCCTTTCTCCAGCACCTCTGTTCCTCCTGAAAAACACATGACAGATGTCCTCATGGTCCACTTTCTGTGGCTGTAAATGACAGACTAGGTAGTTTATGAAAAATGAAGTTTTATTCAGCTCAGGTTAAGAGTGTTTCTATAATCAGGAAAACAAATGTTAGAGACATCCCGAAAAGTAAACAACAAGATTTAAAAATGAACTGAGTCCCATTTGGACAGTGAAACTGAGTCTAAAGAGCTTCCAGCTTCCTCCAGTTCAAGAGAAATATGGAATACTAAGCACAGTATCAAAGCTGGATCTATAAGAGTGAAGGTTTGCTCAGGCTCTAGGGGCTGGGACATGTGAGGTGGAGGGGCCTGTTGGGTGAGGACCTTCTTACCATGAGGGACTCTGTGGAGTTCCAAGGCAGTACAGGGCATCAAATTGTGAGGGGCACGTGCAAGAGAGTGCCGAAAGGGCCTTGTTTTGTTTAGTTTTGTTTTGATTTTGAGACAGGATCTCACTAAGTCACTAGGTAGCACAGGTTAGGCTGGGCTTTAACCTGTGATCCTGTTGCCTCAGTCTCCCCAGAAGGCTGGGATTCCAGGCCTGCACCACCACACCCGACCGAACTGGCTTTTATAATAGACCCTCCACTCCAAATCAATCATTAATCTATGAATGGATTTCCCATTGCTGACAGCAGGGCCCTCATCCTCTGATAAAGACCCCATCTGCTTCTACCTCCTAATATCTTCCTGAGGGGGTGGGCTTTCAGCCTGAGCTCTGTGGCGCACGCCTTCTCGGCTACAGGCTCAAATGCCCCTCTCTCCACATGTGTCTCTAGCCAGCACCTGTCCTGGCTGCCCCCAGTGAGGGCACAGCACAAGTGTTATTGTCCAGCTGGGATTCAGCTCACTCTAATATCTTATTATTTACTTTTCAGGGTGTCTTTAACATTTGTTTTTCTGATTATGAAAGCACTCTAAAATTAAATACAGGCAACAATGACATACCAACCCACATTAATCAGAATGGTCCAGTAGTGGGTTCCATGGTATAATGGTGAGCACTCTGGACTCTGAATCCAGAATGGTCCAGTGATACCAGAGAGACACTGGGGTAGGGGGGCCCAGGACCCCAGACACGCTGGTCCAAATGTGGTCTGTGTAGCCCCTGGAGAACAGTGCGGCCATACTCAGGTAGGTGGTCACAGCCACGCTCTGAGCTCAGTCAGTGTCCATTCCCAGGCCATGTGCCCAACACTCCTGCACTCCAGAGCTCTTTACTGCAGGTTCATTTAAAGGGCAAAGACAAGAGCAGCTGTCATCCTCAGCAGTTTGTGGGGCATGGGTCTTGGGCTACCTGTTTATGTTTCTCCTGGGTTTTATGTGCTGTGTTATGGAAAAGAGGATAAGAGAGTGGATAAAGTTTCAGACTCAGCAACCACACTGGGGTTCAGACCTCAGACTACAGTTCATTTGCTGAGTAAATTTATGCAAGTCACTTGGCGCATTCCTGTGACTCAGTTTCCCAGTCCCTCAAGTGAAGAATAACACTTGTGCCTCCTCCATCGAATCAAATAGCTATACACGTAAAGCACTCAGAACCATGCCTGCCACACAGTCAGCATTCAGTAAATGTCAGTTCATCACCTCAGTCCCGAGGCCCTTTGGACCAGGTTAACTCACTGGGCCCCAGGTGTGGGCCAGTTCTGGTATTTTCTTTGTGCACCCACTAGTTTGTTGTGCTGACTTATTCTCTATTGCTCTGGCAGCTGAAACCAGGAGTTCTTGCTGGCAAGAGAAGAAATAAAACCTAGAAAGGCAATTTGGGCAATAAAATGATCCTGATGTGTACTGAAGAAGCTCAAGTTTTGGTTTGCAGTTCATGGGGGTCACTGAAAATCATAAAACCCATATAAGGAAAAGATAGTATTTAAATACTGTGAGCACCCCAACTTTTGCAAAACAAATGCTAAATCAAACTTTCTGGGTCTACCTGTAATGCAGAAAGCACCCTATTTAATCCTGTATTGTTGTGATGCCATTTAGCTGGAACAGATGTTGTTGGGGTAGCCTGTCACCAATGTGTTATTACAGCCAGCACACCAAATTGCAGATGCTGTAGGAAAGATGGGAAAACAATTTCTAAAGACTCAGGTTGGTGTTCACAGGGGAGAAAGGAAACCATCTCTTCACACGACTCACTTTGCATCCAGAGACCTTGAATCAATGTTTCTACCCTGGCAGCACGGCCTTCTGAGTGTATAAACACCTCTGTGGCTGGCGCTTTTGTAATCTATATCAAAACATGTTCTTGCATTTCCAAAAGAGATTCACAGCACGCAACACTGGAAGGCGCCTGGAGGGAAAAACACTTGCTGATTTACGTAAATATTTTACTATGGAGAGCTTTTAATGTTTAGAGCCTTCCTTCAGGGATGCATGGAGCCACCTGAGTGCAGTCATCCCTCCTTACTTGCCAGACTGCTCCATGTTCCCTGCCCTCAAATGCTGTTGAGTTAGACTCAGACGCACGGGCCTGCTCCATCAGACCCTGGATGCTGCTTTGTTGCAAGGCCTCCAGCCTTCCTGGGGCCTAACAGGTACCTAGAGCTTGTTACTGAGGATCTGGGGAGTTCTGCTGAGAATTAAGAGCTCAACTGAATATGACCCATGTCTGCATTTTCCTCATTTGGACCCACCATTGCATTTGTGTGGTCATAATGTATGTGGCTCAGCTTAAGGTTTCCCAGGGCCATTTGCTGCTTTTGGGTTCCCTGACCTCTTCCAAGAGGTTGGCAAGGGTGTCACTGTCTTCCAGTGGCCATTGAGGGATCAGGAACACTGTGCTCTGCTAGTGGCCTAGTTTTGAGGCCCTGTGGATTGGGGGAACTCTCGGACTGATGTTCTTTGTTCACTGACTAAGAGCATAACCCTTGGAAGGTTTGCGGCCACCTTTAATGTCTGGACAAAATCCCAAAGGGCTGTGCCAGCTCTCTGACAGAGGCTTTGTAAAACCAGTGCAGCCTGCAGCTGCATCTTCTTTGCATCTCTTCTTTGTGTCTCCCACACTGGAGAGCAGAAGGTGTCACATGCTACCAGCACGCACCCTTCCTCGATCTAATTCTGTAGGTACATGGTGCTTCCTCCATCTCCAGGTCTATTCAGAAACCTGTGTCAGCCTCTCACTAGGTATTTTTAATCTTCACTTTGGATCGAAGCTCCCCATCCTTGGCCTTATTTCTCTGAATGCCTGGATTATCATAATTCACCCATAACCCTAAACGCAGGGCCTCTCTCAGGCCTTGCCTGACTCCTCCTATTGATTCGACTTCCCCATTCTTTCCTAGAACACACTGCAGCCTTCCGACCTTGCCTTGCTGAAATTCAGCACGCTAATGCTTCTGAACTAGTTGTGACCATAATTACATAATCAGCCTTTTCCCTGCAAATGCTCTCATCTCTGAATACCATCTATCATTATATTCTCTAAAAATGCAGGAACTATTACTAGACTTCCTCTTTTACCAAGTATGTACTGAAAAAGGCTTTTCTATTGTCTATTGAGTAAGATTTTAAACGTGTCAGCATATGATATAGTTATTATAATCTTTTGTTCAACAGACCACAGTGTGGAGACTAGAAATGATAGTATCTATATTAAAAAGAAATAATAGGAAGGTACATATATAACCCATAGGCTGAGGAATTTTCTCCCAGTAGCTCAGTGTGGGAACTAGATCAGAGACAGAAAATGATAACCCAGATTTCTTGCAATTAAAAACAAATGACATTGTGCCTTGCAGTTTACATACATTGTGTACTGTGACTTCACCATAACTATACCAGTGCTGGCGGTGCTAGGGCCACATGAGACAGGTCCAGACAGTGCGATACAGCTGGACCATGGTGCCCACAGAGATGGGTGCTGGGACCCCTGCAAATACCAAAACCTGCAGATGCAAAAGTCCCTTGATGCAAAATGGTTATATTTGCATATAACCTATACATATTGCTGTAAATCATCTGTGGATGACTTTCAATGCTACAGACACAGTTCTGTTTTCTGAATGTTTCCAGTCCTTGGTTGAGTCTAAGATATAGAACCCTCAGACACAGAGAGCCACCTATACTAAGCAGTCATTAAAACTCACATTGCTGAAGGGAAAAAGTAATTTTGATATATTGTACAAAATGACCCATGTTGGAGTGAAAATTATATGTTGTTTAAAATTCAGGTACATAGAAAAACGATTATCAAAAACTTCTGAGAGAGTAGCAGTGATCTGTGAGAATGTAGCCTTATTATAGGTCCATGTACCACCCCACCAAGCACTTGCCGCTCCCAGCTCCAGAGAGGCTACTCCCTGCCTTTGGGCTCTGAATATTGGGCAGATATTTATGGAACCCCCTTGCGCTAAGTCAATGCTGCTGTGACCCAATGGATAAATACTATGGCTCTCTCCTAGAGATGAGGACACCATCTTCAGGAAGTAGTACCAGCCTCACAGATCTAAGCACACAATATATGGCTTCCTCCCCATGTGGCTCACTGGTTCTCCCCTCTCCTGAAGTCACCTCTCAAATAAACCTCCTACCTGTGTCTCAGAGCATGCCTCTGAGGACCTACTGTTGGGTCACAGGTTACTTATGATACATTGTTTTTTTTCTTTTTTAGATAAATTTTATAATAAGGAAATAAATAATATATTTAGGGTGTGGATACTGGGAATTGAACTCAGGATCTTTACACTGAGCTACATCCCCAAGCCTTTTATTTTTTGAAGCAAGCTCTCACCAAATTGCTAAGTTGCCCAACATAGTCTTGAACTTGTAATCCTCCTGCCTCAGACTCCCAGAATGCCAGAATTACAGGCTTTGTATAAAAAGACAAGACTCAGGCAAGGAAAGGGGCTGAGGCACAGAGAGAGCTTTAGAACTGCCACAGAGATCCCTGTCCCATCTGGCCTGGGCTGTCTCAGTGGGATGGAAAGTGCTGTGTGCAGCAGGACATCTAGCCTCTCTGAATAGGAAAGTATGCTTGTATGCTGTATCCTCCTTGTATGCTGCCTCTGAGCTGGTTCAGTGCTGACTGCTGGCCAGCTCAGCAAAAGAGCCTCATGCCAGGTCCATGTAAGTATCACATCTAGAGTGTCCCTTGGCCCTGTGTCTCTCCCCACCCTGTGGTTGAGTCCTTTAGACTCGGTTTTGTTTCTGGCCTCTGCCACAAGGTCCTGGGCTTGGGGCCTCCTCTGCAGACCCTTTTCCAACATGAGTACTGTGTGGTTTTCCAGGTGGCCTAGCTTTTTTTGGCCACTTTCTGGCCAATTTGTTTCCCCTTCTGGAGAACTTCCATAAGCTAGACATTCTGCTTTCCAGTGGTGCTGGAGTCGAGCCCATCATTACAGTGGGGTTCACTACCTCTGCCCTTGGTCTCACTCTTTCACCATCACCTTCAAAACATCATGCTGCATGATTTCTCCAAATCATCTACTCTGTCTCCTTTTGCTCATCTGAGAGGTGGAAGAAGCTAAGTGTGGCAGCAAGGCATTGTGGGGAGGACAGGCTCTGACACCAGGAGACCCACCCGGCTTCATCACTGTGTTCATGGTGATGTGCGGAACTGGCCTGCCTCACATACAGGAGGCAGATGCTTTCTTCTGCTTGTGGAATATCTTAGGTCTGCTTGCTAGATAGAATGCGCCAGAAGCTCAAGGCTCCTCATCTCCTTGTTAACAGGAGGTGTGGGGGTACAGTGACTATGTGATCTTGCCCAAAGTGAGCACAGACAAGATCTCTGACTCTCTCCAGTACATCCGGGGGCTTCTGAGAGAGATTCAGGGTCACATACAACACATAACATGTAGCAATGTGTCACCCAGAGCAGGCGAGTTGACATAGGCCTAAGGGAAGGAATGAGTGGAGCATAGGCATAGGATATAGTTACATGACAGGGTAACTTAAGGCCAAGGGTCATCCTGGGGTGGACAGGAGATTAGAGATCAGGACAGTGATAGAAAAAAGGATCTGGCTTGGCTAAGAGATACTAGTTCCTCTTTGGTCCCTAAACTTTGTGGTTCACGAAGTGCTATTGAGTACAATCTTCAGTTCACTAGATTGGCATATCTAACAGAATAATCTGAATAGAGGTAAAATAATACAGATTAAATAGTAACAAAAATGTAGCTATGATCACATCTAGATCCTAGAGGTAAATAATACCTCAATAATTCAGTCTTCCAAGTTGAAAGGCAAATTGGAATGGTATAGAGGAATTAAAATCCCATACCAGTTTACAAAATGTGAAATAGCAAATACAGAGGTAAGGCTGGCTGGCAGCGCCCATGGAGGGTACGTTAATGGGCATGGGGTGCATGCTGGCCTTGATGATAACCAGCAAGGGCAGGTCAGGAGCCTGTGGAGGGAGTGCTGTCGGGTAAGTTCCACTTCCCTACTATCTGAGGTAAACCTGTGCTTTCTCACACTGTGAAGAAGAAATCTACTCAACTACAAATCTACTTGGTGTGCAAAACCAGTGATGTGATCTTGCCTGGACTTGCAGCGTGCACAAAACAGCCCCGCCCCAGGCATCCTCTGTTTTTAATGCACTTAATTTGCACTTCTCTAGGGAGGCCTGTGTCTCTTGATCCCCAGGAATGTTGTTCAAGTGTCTAAATTCACTTGTACTGTTCACCCAGCATTCTTGATGTTTTTTTTAAATACTGTGTTTAATCATGATCTTCTCAGTCATGTTCATGTATACCAATGTAGTCTTTGGGCTTGGTTATAAAGTATGATTGGTCTTTGCAAAGTATCTTTAGTATCTTTACTTTAAAGTATGCATGTGGCAATGGCTTTGGGCCACAGTGGGTTGCTTTTGTGCTGGTTACAAATTGACTGTGCTCATATGGTCGGGTGGAAGTTGGGGCGATACCCAGGCTGACACCCATTCCTCTGTGAGACCCATTTTGGGCTATGTGTAGAAATACACACAATCCCATTAGGACAGCGGTGTCCTAGAACAAAGGCAGGTTGTTTTCCCCAGCCTTGATCTCTGCTGTGAGCCACCTTCACCTCTTCCAAAGCAGGTGTCACTCTGCACCTGCAGCCTCTGACTGCACAGCAACATGGAACCCTCCAGTCACCTCAACACAGAGACAGTAGGTAGCTGTTGAAAGCTGGAGGGAGACATATTGAGAAGTTTGGGGTGATGGGAGAACACAGCTCTGTATCTCACAGCAGCTGGTGAGTCTGAGAAGACACAATTCAGAGTTAAAGACAGATAATAGAGAGGTAAGTGTGTTTAAATATACAAAGGCAAAAAGTAGAAGAAAAACAGTAAAATAGTGACCCACAATTAGGTGACAGAAAAGATAGTAGACGGATAGGAAGAAGGAGATGATGCTGGTTTCACTGTCATTCATGACAAAGAACCATGAGGTGCTGTCAGAGAGAGTCAAGAGCTAGAAGAACCAAGAACAGGTAATGAGCCCTCCAAAAGATCAGAAAGAAAAACTCACAACCAGCAAAACACATGGCCACCAAAGATGCTAGGGAAAAAAGCAACATGCAGGATAGGATCTGCTGCAGCATGCTCAGAGGAATGAGGATGTCAGCAGGTGCAGCAATGTACACCTCTGACCTGGCGTGCAGGAAGCTGAGGCAAGAGGATTATAAATTTAAGGCTAACAAATTATATAGTGAGATCCTATATAATGAAGAAAGAATAGAAAAATGTCTTCCTAAGCCCTCTGCTTCTGTATTCTCAGATTATCCCAGAAAGATGCCCAGCAAAGGGGAACTTGGTTAGCAGTGGGGCTCAGGGAGGTGTGAGATCAGGTATGGAGAAGCATGCTTTGCACTATTTACTTTGTGCTAATTTTGCACCATATAATGTAATACAATTCAAAACTAATAATAAAACACTTTACCACAACACTTTAATGCCTTTTTTAAAAGGCAATTTAAGTCTAGAGTTTTCCTAGATTGAATACTAATTCCATGTCCAGAGCTGCTGCTCCCAGTTAAAAGCACTGAACTGGAATCAGATAGAATTAGAATTCGGTAGTTTTCCGGGCCCCCAAGGAAACAGGAAATTGTTGGGAAATATGCACTTCCTAGAAATTGCCACTCACGGACACTTGCCCTGAACACCTGATGAAGGCGGGGGCTCGCTCCCATCAAACAGTGAAGTGGCAGGAGTTAAGCATTTTCCCCAATCCTCAACACTCACGGGCCAGGCTGGGAACTTGAGTGTGTCACTTGTGACCCCTGGCAGGGTCACCCCTCTGTCCTGGGGCTGCCTAAGGCTTTTGTGGAACTGTCACAGCCTCTGTATCTGGGAGAGGGTAGAGAAGGAGCCTCAGAATAAAGCTCTGCTGAGGCTGCATAAAAACATTATTTGGGGGTTAACAAAGAGGCCACCAGAATACCATGGTGAAGGGAAAATGGCACCTGCCAGCTGCAGGACCATGGAGCACTGGTTATTATTACCACTTTGGAGTCATATCAGACCCAAGAATGCTGCAGGCTGAGCACTGTGGCTGTACCATATTTTGATCTGGTGAAGTGTTTCCTGTTGTCCCCAGCCCCACTAAGGATCAGAAAGGGGGCATCATTTGTCCACAGAGTGAGGAATTAGCAACGCCTGGGTTCCAGTCTAGCTGCGTGCCCTCTAGAACTCATGCCCTTCCCTCTAGAAAGAACACTGTTCCTGTTGGGAAATCTGCTCATCAAGGGGGGCTGTGGGACATGGGACTGTCTCCTTGCCAAAAAATGGGCATGGGTTGTTCTCCCTAGAAGGAAAGTGAGGCCTGTGGTTCCCATTGTCACCTCCTCCTGCACTATCCACTGGGCTCCTGGGGCTGAAGGAGGAGCTGCAGGAGCCCAACAGGTCCTCCCTGTCCCACAGCACACAGGATGCTCAGGTGTGGCACCTGCTGCTGTTGCACCATCTTCCTTGTCTTCAGAATTCTGGGTGTCTGGCATCTCTGCAGGCTTGACCCTGGGTTCCATGGACCACTGAGCTGCAGACTCCTAGCCATATCATTATGGTAGGGATAGGAAGGAGAAAGAACAGTCTGGGGGAAAGGCTGGCCAACCTTTTCTAGACTTCTGTGGGAGTAGACAGGGCAAGGCTTAGAGCCTGATACCCTTGCCAGAGGCCTGAGGCCAGCTGGACAACCTCAAGGAAGCCCCATGACCCATGCAGGTAGACAAACCCAACCATCAGAACTAAGCCGTGGCCGTGATCATAATGCACCTGGGCATCCAGGTGGCATTGTGCTGGATGGGGCAGCCATGCCATGCCCCAGTCTGTGTGATGATGATAGCAGTGCTGACAATGACCTCATGGCAGGAGCTGACTGTCAGGGCACACTCTGACTGTGACCTCTGTGTGACTGATTATCTTCTCAGCCTCCATAGAGCAGCTGGAAGGGGCTCTTTACATAGTTGGATATACAGCAGCACAGGAGCTGGGAGGATGCCAGGCAGCTTGGTCACCCTTGAGCCAAGGGACAGGCAAGGAGAAGGAACATGGGGAGTAGAGGTACCTCATCTGAAGCAGAGAGGCTGGGAGATCCGAACTGGTGCATGAGCCAGCCTGTCAGTGTGCCAGGCTGCACTTGGTCCCTGCAGGTGGCCACCCCCACAAAGGCTGCCTGTGATGGCATTGCTGGCAAGGCCTGGTTGGCTCTGCTCACTTGACTTCCCGCTATATGTCCCCCTTGTTTAAACTGAACAGTTGGGATGTCATTAATTTTTCTGATGCCACAGTACCCTGATGCCACAGTACCCTGTCTGGTTTTAATCAGCATGGAAGCCCAGCAGCAGGACCACATACTGTCTGCAAATCGAAAGAAGAACAAGCCTAGTGCAAGCATCCTAGGCTGGGTCTGAGAGCTGGCAAGGCCTCTTTAGATGCTGGCAGGCGAGCCTCGAGATTGCCTGGTTGGAGGGGTTTGATCATTAATAATGCTTGATCAACCATGAACCTTTAATAGTCAAGGAACTTTGAGTTGTTCAGGCAGGCCCAGCCCTCTCTTAGCAGATTAAAAAGCACTGGGAGAGGATTCTTCAAAGTGAAGCCTCCCTGGAACTAAAAAGGGTGCTGGGGAAGGGAGTGGCACCGAGAAAAGGAAACCTAGGATCACGGGCAGTGTGATAACAAGAGAAAGGAGGGTTACAAAAAGGACACCAGGCCATTCTGCCCGACAGGCTGCATTGTGATCGGCAAATATTAAAGGACTTGCTGAGGGCTGGCACTGCCATGTCCTGCCCAGAGGAAGAGAAAGGCACCATCACCTCATGGACAGGAGAACAAGGGAACAGAAAAGTCATAGCCAAGGCCTGCCACAGCCCTGCAGCAGGAGCAAAGACAGGGACCCTGGTGGCATCCTTGGGAAAGATGAAACTGTTTCCACATCTTGTTTCCATGAAGTATGAAGAGTGAAACAAGTTTCCTGGGGGATTATGCTTTGAGGCCCCTTCATACATCACCCCAAGTATGATTTCCCTTTCCGTGCATACCACCCGGCTGCTGTGTTTGGGTTTCTAATCCAGAAGTCATTATGGGGAAGCAGACAGACCTGGACCCCATGGACTGGTCGAGCAATCTCCCTGTATCTCTCTGCCCCGCCTCTCCCACAGGGTACCAGATCGCCTATCGCCTGGCCAGCAGCCGCCCTCACACATTCACCACTGTGGAGGTCGGCGCCACTGTGCGACAGTTCACAGCCACTGAGCTGGCCCCAGAGTCTGCATATGTCTTCAGGCTCTCAGCCAAGACAAGGCAGGGCTGGGGGGAGCCACTGGAGGCCACAGTCATAACCACGGAGAAGAGAGGTAAGCCCTGCAGCCCAAATCTAATTCACAGCAGACAGGAACTAAAAGGAGGTAGATGAAGGACATGTGGTTGCCACGTTGAGGTCTCTGTGGTCCACACAGTGGCTGGGAAGCCTGTGACTCCCTCAGAAACACAGAAAGGACCCACTGAGCAAGACACTGAGCTGACCACATTATCACGTGGTATCATTATCTACATATCACAACCTGTAGCTACTTCCTCCTCTCTCAGACAGGTGAAATTAGCCAGGTTTAAAGATGAAAAGTGTGGCTCAGGGACGTTGTGTAACTGTGCCAGGGTTGCACAGTCACATGACTATAAGTTTCCCAAATCCATGCACCTGCTCTCTGATGTTCAAAGCCATGTGTCCAGGGAGCAAGTGCCCAGGAGATATCTTCTGTTTAGCTGCCCTCCTATGACTGTCACAGAGACCAGTTGTATGGCGTGCTGTGACTCCGTCGTTCCTTACTGCAGTCTGTGGGGCACAGGTTATACCTACCAATCTCACAGGAGCAGAAGCTAGACAGATTTAGCCTTCTGCCAGTTCCCACCCTGTGGAGCTGAGGTTCAGACCCACCCCTATGACCACAAGGCCAGCTCCACCCTCCAGCGTCTGCAGTGGCTCCTGTCCCTGGACTCCTGCCCACAGCTTCAGGCCTTGCTCCAGTGCCTGCCTAGCAACACAAACTGTGCATGGTGACATCAGAACCAGGGCAGAGGAGGCCAGAGGTGGATCCCATTGGCTGCTGGAAAACAACACTTAGAGCTGTGGGACCCTGGACAACTCCCTCCCCACTCTGTATCATGGCACAAAACTGCAACCTGGTGTGCAGCAGTCATCGTGGTGCCTAAGACACCTGAGCTGCTGTCCATATTGGTATCGGGTCATCCTGGGAGCAAGGCTGGAATGATGTAAGTGCTCGATAAATGTGAACTATAGTCACTGCAATGTTTGTGACTGTTTAAAAAATTTTTTTTGTGGCACTGGAATTGAACTCAATTGAATCCTTGCACAGAGCTCCATCCCCAGTCCTTTTTATTTTTTGAAACAGGGTCTCACTAAGTTGCCCAGGCTGGGCCTGAATGTGAGATCCTCCTGCCTCAGCCTCCCACAATGACTATTATTTATTATGAGATCTAGAATACACAATTTTAGGGAGTGAGGAGTTGAACTCAGAGCACTTGAAAAATAGCTATGACTTTAAATCTAGAAGGGAAGGACACCATACTGAGCCCCCACCATATTCTGGTCACCTTGTTGGACGTGGTCACCTCTATCTGCTTCTCTGGATCTCACAGTGGTGCTCAGGGGTTTCACTAGGAGGGAAAACAGTACTCTCTAGGATGAGCCCCTGCACAGACACTGCACGACCACTGAGTTGAAGATGAACCTGTCCAACCACAAGGCCTGTCAGGCAATGAAAGGTTTGATCTAAGTCAGTTCCAAGTGGAAATACTCACAGGAACCCTATTATGGATGGAGCAATGCAGCTGGCCCACAGCTGCCTGCTCTGAAGGCAGGGCCTATAGCCCCCCAGCCTGCACCCCCTCTCCTCTGGAGCACCTGCTTCTCTGGGAGTTTACATTCCCCAGCAGGCCCAGGCACCCCGTCTGTGGTTCAGGCACAAGGAGCTGAGAGGCCTTCTGGTTGGCATGTGTCCAGAAGGAGGCCTTGGGAGCAGGGGAAAGGTTCCAGGAGAAATGGGGTGGCACAGTATGAGCCCGAGGAAAGACTGCTGATTAGGGTAGATCGAAGTGCTTCTCATAGACCCATCACTGCACGGCCCACGATCAATTGCTGCTTTATTACACCCTACACATTTTAATCAGAATCAATAATCTTCACGATAAACAATTAAACAATTATTCCTCCCTCTGTGGATCTTCTCTATTAAAATCAATGGGGTACAGGAGAACAGTGACAGGTCAGTGATACCCACTTAAGACCAGGCCAGTCCTGTGCATCTTGCACCCTGCAACCCAGCCCCAGTGCTGCAGACAGGACAATCACAGGCCCCCTCAGAAGAGACTCAAGCTTCTTGTGTTACAACTTGGGCTGGCCCCCAGGGAGGGAGGCTTTGGTGTTAATGGTAGCAGAGCCTGGGCCAAGGAGTACAAAAGAGGCAGAGGTGCTGGGAAGAGCCCTGAGCTTGTGATGCTATCTGTCATTCAGACCCTAGCACATGACAGGAGAGGCAGAGTCCTATGTGGTTATCACCTCAGCTGCAGGAGCCTGCAGGGTCTCCAGAAAGGTCCAAGCTAGCACAGCCAAAGTCAGCTGGGAGACAGTTGTCCTTTCTGAACTGAAACCTCACCTTTCAGGGTCTGGCTCCCATGCAGCCCATGGTCACAGGGGCAGCTGGACACACAGAAAACAGTCTTTCTCATGCCTCTCTGTCTGCCCTCTTTGCTTGCAGAGCGGCCGGCACCCCCCAGAGAGCTCCAGGTGCCCCAGGCAGAAGTGACTGCACGTAGTCTCCGGCTCCAGTGGGTCCCAGGCAGTGACGGGGCCTCCCCTATCCGGTACTTCACGGTGCAGGTGCGAGAGCTGCCTGGGGGCGAGTGGCAGACCTACTCTTCATCCATCAGCCACGAGGCTACAGCCTGCGCCGTGGAAAGGTACTAAGGGATCAGGTTCTGCCACACAGCAGCAGGAGTCAGTGTCAACGTCAACATGGAGACACCCAGCAAACCACCCCTATCCCTAGGAACATTCCATGCCATGGACCCCAGTCCCTCCTAGCTGGCCTTGCAGGCATGCACTGCACAGCTGGTTTGCGTACATGGGCACCAGAACTGATGTGGCAAGAATGAGAGGCTGAGCCTGGCCTTATGGGCTTAGGTGTCCCTGCCCTTCCTGAGCTGGTGCCAGATATGGGCACTGGGGAAAGGCTGGAGAAGAGCCCATCTTTTTGTGTTCTCCCCCAAAGTAGCAGAGGAAAGCACACCCCACCCAAATATGAACACTGACCTGGATTGGTGATGGGTGATCAGGGGCTGGGAGAGCCCAGGCCACAAGACCAGAGTTGTCACAGACACACACACACACCCCACTCCCTTCAGTCCTGTGTTCACCAACTCAGTGGGAGCATCGCTCTGTGTGCATGGGCTCATGAGCTCCACATGGCCTGTCATAGCTCGCTTCAGAATAGAACAAACAGAATGGGAGAGGATAAGTCAGTGGCCCAATTCAAGCAGGTTTTTTCAGTCCCAGCAAAGGTCTTAGCCTCTGGTCTCACCAGGAGCCACCTAGGCACTCGGCTTATGTTACCAAGCTGGCCCTGCAGGGTGTGGGCAGAGCTCCAGGAACAGAGCCTTTACCAGTACATTCCAGTGAGGAATAGAGTCCCCTTTCATGGGCACCTCAGAAGTATTTCAGCTGTGGTCAGGTGACTTGCAGATGGTTAAAGCTTTTGGTGAGAACTTCACTACTGCCACTATCATCATCATCACTGTCACTGTCATCACCTTATCATTATATAGAGGTCCCCCTTGTCCATGGTGCAGACAGACATTCGAGGATGGTCCACAGAAGCCTAAAACCACAGATAGTTCAGAGCTCTCTAAATACTGTGCTCTCCCAGACAAAAGACCTGAGAGAAAGTCTAACTTATAAACTAGAAGCAATAACTAATAACAAAGTAGGACAATTATAAAAGTACAACATGCTGTGTAAATGTTTAAAACTTATGCATCGTTTATTGCTGTACTTTCTGACACTGAGCAGAGCAAAACCATGAGCAAGGGTCCACCATATTAAAACCTTCTGTCGGGCTGGGAATTTAGCTCAGTGGCATAAGTACCTGCCTTGCAAGCACGCAGTTGTGAGTTCAATCTCCGGTACCAAAAAAAAAAAAGAAAGAAAGAAAAAAAAAAATCTTCTGTCACTTGCAAAACCTTCTCAGAGGTTGCTCCATGGCATCCGTAATAACTCTATGGAAATGCAGCCCAGAATTGTAGCATTCCTGTTTACAGAGGAGGTTGGGGCAGAGATATAAGATAATCTTACATGCCAGGCCTCAGTTTCTCCAAATGGACAAAATAGTTCCCTAATCTAATGTGTCTTTGACATTTTCTGGAACTATGTTTTCTAGTCTTGAAGGATACCAAGCATTTCTGGCAGCTGAGTTGCAAGGGGCCATGATGTAGGGAAAAGGCAGGACATTCGCAGTGTAACAGCAGCTCTCAGTCTCGGTCTTCCTAAGCAACCACATGACCTTGGAAAAGCCTATCACTAGGGGCAAGTGGTAGTCCTACTCCTCACCCATCAGCCACAAGGCCACAGCCTGCCAAGCCTCACTCCTTACTGTGAAAACCAGGGCTGGAGGAAGCATCAGTAGTACCTTCCACCCCTGAGTGTCCTCATCATGACTCCAGCAAATAGGCAGCAACAAAAAGGGCCATGTAGAATTCCAAACTGTCCTCTGAGTTCCTGCCAGCATCCTGATGAGCCTTTGAGGAACAGCCCTAGAGCCAAAATATGGTGCCCAACCCTGTAGAGTGGAGCATTCCTGGCTACAGTGCCACCCACCTGGAGCCCCGGGATTCTCCTGACTTGGCCATGGAGGTCCAGTGACCATGGCCAGGCAGGGCCCACCTTCCTTAATAAGCCAGGCCAGATTATACTGGGTGCTGAGCTGAATTATCAGTGTACCCATTGAGTAAATGATTTCACTCCTTTTTGTTACCATCAGAAAGAAACAAAAGAGACTCAACCACTGTATCTGGAGCCTTCTGAGATCATAGAGACTAATTGTGCACATAGGACTTGATATTATAAAGAAGAGGTCTGTGTTTTAGGACAGTCTAATTTGGTGGCAAAGAAGCCATTGTCAATTTTCTAATGGGCCAGAACTAGAACAGATGCCCACTCTGTCTGTCAATAGAAAACATGTCACAGGCAGAATCCTGAGGAAGCAGTATTTTGTACTCTGGTATAATCTCTCTTCCTACTTAATCCTGGCAGCTGCTTTACCTTCACCACTCAGGTGACTTCCACAAGTGGCCTAAAACATGGAATATATAGCTATCTAGATCCAGGGGCTGTGAGTGTGTCTGCTGAGCAAGGGCCCAGACCACAGGGAGAATTAAGACTGAGAATCCCCCACAGGAAATACAGCAAGGAAGAGGGAATCATTTTGACTTTTGGATGAACAATGACCACAGGGCCTTGAAATGGTTATGCATCTGGTGTGCTCTGCTCTTCCCCTGATCTCCAGCAGGAGTAGTACAATGGATAGATTGTAGCAGAAAGGCTGGAAGCGGAGCACCCTATGAAACATGGGACTTGGCTAAAGCCATCTTGTCAACCCTTGCTCCATCAGAGTCCATATTTCTTCTTCCCTGGAATCTTTAAAAACATAGATATTTAAAAATCAAGTGAATCTGGCCAAGGATATTACATGTGGGTTCCATATTCTTTGTTCTTGGTGATGCAAATGATGAACTCTTAATCATTTCAATACCTTCAAGATAAATGAATAAAAGAGGCAGTGGTTAGCTTTTAAAATGTCTCAGACTCATACATATTTTGTCACCGAGATGAATGCATTATACAGGCACGCCTTTACTAATAAGGCTCTGTGTGGCACTCTGAGCGAGGTACACTGCCAGCTGGGTCCCACCCCATGCTCACACGCATTCCCTACCACACTGGGTATAACTCCAGGCCAGGGCAGGGGCACACCTGCTTTCTTAACCCCAGCTCCCACCTCGGGGTTTGGAAACAAGTTTGGGTAGTGAGCCTCCTCATTCCCTAAGTTTTGGATGGTAAGAGTCAGGTAGCAGGTGTCTTCTCAAAATTGTTTTAAATCCATCCAATTTCCAAGTAGGAGAGCGAGGCATGCACAACGTGGAAAGAACAGGGGAAGGGCAGGGTGGGGGAAGGGTGCTGCATCCTGTATCATGACTTCCCAGGAGAGAACAAAAGCACTAGGGGCAGAAAAGACTGCAGGAAGACCAGAGAGAAGAACCATTTAGTAATTGCCTTCTGTGTGACAAGATCCTATGGACTCCACGAGATTGGGCTTATAATTCAATTTGTACAACAGCTCTCTTAAGTATGGATGCGGGGTTGCTGTTATGCCCACTTTTATAGATGAATAAAGCAAGACACACAGAAATGAAATGGGCCAAGCACTCTGGAAGGCTGAGGCAGGAGGATTGCAAGTTCAAGTCTACCTTGGGCATCTTAGTGAGTTAGTGAAGCCTTGTCTCAAAATTTAAAAAATTTTAAAAGGGTTGGGAATGTCATTCAGTGTAAAGGCCATTTTTAAAAATGCCTTCCTCAGGTTATTAGCAAAGCCAGACTCTAAATTCTACTTGGCCAACTCCCAAATACAGGCTTAAGAGGTCCAGGATGAAAATAGAACCTGGGGGAATGGGAAGGGTTGAAGGTGAGTATTCTAGTATTGTTCATGCCTTTAGTCATCTCTGAAATCTTTTTTTGCCATAAGAAAGCATATGACAGGGGACAGGGGTGGGCTGGAAGTATTGGGGCCAGGAATTCAGACCGGTAGTCCAAGTCCAAGGGGAGCTCAAAGAGGATGGAGGGAAATGGGGGAGCCTGTGCAGATGCTGCTGAGTTGACTCAGACCCAGGGAGGCTGATGACCAGGACAGGGGCCACCATCACCATCATAACACGTCTCTTCTGGCCCATGAGGTGCTACTTGCCTGAGTGACCTCTGAGTCATTGTCGCCTGTTTTCAGGGAGCTACTGCAGCTTCCTGCTGAGAGGTTTTGCCTCATGTCAGTGGATGAAATGAGCTGGCAGGACTCCAGTCCCTTCTGCTTTCTTTTGCACCAGCCACATCTGTCTCAGAGCCAGGCCGATTCATCCAGCCACCTGACATGTACTCACTGTGCACCACCATGTGCCCACATGGACAGTAGAGAAAGAGTGTCCTTAGAGAACATGCAGTGTGGCCCCAGTCCCCAAACCATTAGCCCATAGTAACATCCAGCACTGCACACTACTAAATGCACCCCAAGTTTTTTTGGGAACATCCACTATGTGACAGTCTTATAGGTCCAATGCTACAAAGCCCAGCACCATCATCCGCATCTATTTCTTCCTTTAACAGGGACCACAGAGCAGATGGAGAAGATTAGAGTAGCCCATCAACAAAGGGAAGAGACAAGCTTTTATAGGCTGGCTCAGGTGGCCTAGAGTCTGGCTGATCATTTATTACCTCGGTTCTTATTCTGCAAGGTGACTCCAGAGAAGTTCTTGTCACTTGAGGCACAGTCTGGTTCCCAAAAGATGGTTGCTCCTGCTTAGTGGGGGGAGGCAGGCTCAGCTCTGCAAGGCTCTGCTGGAGTCCAAAGAGACAGTAGCTACTGGGACAATGACCAGAACCTCTAGATGCTCTAGACCCACATGGCAGTAGGGAAATCTCTAAATCTCTTATCTTGGTGTTTTCTGTCTTGAAGGGGGATGAGATAGGGTAGGTACATTTGGGACTAAGAGCTTCCTTACTGATTAACCTGCCTGCATGCAGAGCTGAGCAGTGACCTGACTCAAAGTTGCAAGGTGATAAAAGAAACAAATGTAAAGTAAAGGTAGAGATGCCAGGATTTATCTTGCTTTTTACCTATTGGGCATCAGTAGGTCTAACTGAAGAGTTAACTGTCTTTTACCAAAAGCAGCTGTTAAGTTCCTGACTACCTAAGAAAGAAAACATAAATCATGCTTTTTATGAGTAACAGGTTAAGGGCCCAGGAGTGTGTCTGTCTTCTGTCTCTCTAGAGTGACCCTGATAGCATCATTTTCTCATCTGGCTTATTCTGGAGATACTATGGTGAAGGCACCTGGGCTTTAATGGTGCATCTGGGTTTTGAGAGCGGTAAGATTATCTGGGAGATCAAAGGCAAAGGGAAGAGCATGTGCCGTACAATTAATGGGAAACAAATCTGAGCTGAGACCCAGGAATGCCCCTCACCTTTGTCCCCATGGTGGTCTCTGTCCTACTGCCACACTTCACTAGGAACACGAGGGCAAGGCAGGATGCCAGCTCCCCCAAAGCTATGTGTCTTCTCTCCTCTTTAGGCTGAGACCCTTCACCTCCTACAAGCTGCGCTTGAAAGCCACCAATGACATTGGGGACAGCAACTTCAGTTCAGAGACTGAGGCAGTCACAACACTGCAGGATGGTGAGTGAGCAGCCCTAAAGCCCAGGACTTGCTCCTATGAGGGGCCCCACTTTCATCCAGAGCCAGGAAGAAAGGGGTCACCAGGGAGGTGGCAAGCAGCAGAATCCCATTAGTAACAGACAGCTTAGAGTATTCCCACACACCCTGCAATCGTAAATCAAGGCACCAAGGGCTTCCAAATGGAATGGAACTTTCTTTGATTGTCTTTCAAAACCCCTGTGTCCATTAGCATCCCAGAAATTGAATAACTGATAGGGTCATTAAAAATAAATGTCAGTGGGTAGCTGGGTTTGAGAGGCTTTCCCCATTTTTCTCATCCATGAGCACTGCATTTGAGAACAGCATGGGTAAGTGATGGAAGGCAGAGAGCTCTTCAAAGTACCAGGTGGATTTTACATCCCCATCCTACCTCAGAGCCACTGGACCTGAAGATTCATTGTAATTTCCTGTGACCCCGTGCTGCCAGGCCTCAGTGAGCCCAGGAGACCGTTTCATCAGACATGTCAGGCTGTGTAACCCACCCATGGGACAGAAAAGGATGGATATTTTGCAGCAGGCAGCTCTAACCCACAATCTGAGCACTTAGTTCACCCAACAGTGCTTTATAACAATTCCCTAGGCCAGACCAAAGCACTGTCTTTTCCATTTAACACACCAGTGGAACAATTTTCAAATAGAGAGCTTCCAGCTGGCTCACCCCATAACCTCACATCTTCACTTCTGCTCTTTTTAGAACTTGTAAGTTCAGTTGCTGCCACACAGGGTCTCATAAGGCTTGCAAGACCAGCTCAGAGGTGGAGGGAGCCATGCTCAGTGTGCTCAGTGTCTCAGCTGTACTCAGAGACTCTCCCAGTGCACAGAATCTGCTGGTTTGTGCCCCGAAGGAGGGGTCTTCCAGGCTCCTGGAGCCCCTGGCTGGCCAAGTCCTTGCAAAAGTCAGGACCTGCCTTGACAAATGATTTTGTGACTCCAGCATTAATGAATGCCCAAATTATTTTCCTGGCCCTATGATCCAGGGAGTTTGTTAGCACCCAAGGGAAGCCAAATGGTAGGGCCAGGGAGGGGCAGGCATGCCCCACTGGCTCAGCTTGGCCAAGAGCCCCATCAACCTCAGAAAGCTCACAGCAGGCCAATAGGGAAATCAAAAGGGAGGCAAACAGTTTCATCCAGGTGAGGATGCACACAGGCCAAACTCCCATCCTCTAATCAATCCACTTGCAGTGAGACCAACCTGGCACTCCCCACAACAGAAGGTGGGCATTGCAACTTCAGTCCTAACCCAAACTGCAAATACCTTCACTTTAATCTCACATTTAACACCACTGAGTAATTCTTAGGATTAAGTAGAAAGACACACAACAAGCAGCTTTTATTATTGTGTTATCTCTGACAAACCCTGTGAGCATGAGATGCAACAGCTTCCCTGTGACCTGAGGGAATGGGCCTTTCTGAAAATCTATTCAAAAGACTCTTCAGGATCCTGAGGCCTTTCTTAATCCTTTGATATTCAAATCAGTGCTTTTGATGCACCTATCTCATCATCTTCTTTTTCTGAGAGGTGCAGTTTCCCTTTGCAGAGGATTTGCATTATATTTGTGCTGCACTGTCTCCTGCTGTCAGCGGAGATTGACAGACTGCAGGCTGCGTGACCCAACCCGTGCTAGGTGGGGAGGGTCCTCTGAGCCTGGGGATGGTTTACTAAAACATTTTTTTATTAGGGTGGTTTTTATTTCCCTGTCCTGTAACTGAGATCTGATGTGAGCGGCTCTCAGGAAAGCTAACACAAGGCTCACCTGAGGACAGACCAGCAGGAGGCGCAAAGGAGAACTTTGAGGGGGAAGGGGTAGTGGATGGTGATGGGGAGAAAAAGGGGGTCACAAGTCTAGAGGAGAATCACAGAATAGTGACCCAGGCATTTTGGACAAGCACTCAAATGAGATATGGGACACCCTCAGTCAAACTCAGCTCAGGGGGTATTTATCAGACATAGAGTATCAGGCCTCTTCTAGGACCTTCCACCCAGGCAGACCTGGAAAAATCAATTCAGTTCCCAAAAGAGGGCTGTATTAATTTAGAAAGGGAACATAGTGTGAGTCAAAGAAAGCCTCTGATATATTAGAGGACAAAGATTTTGCTTTGATAAGAAGGCAGGGCTCAGCCTTGAGCAGGGGTCAAACCAACCTCCAGAGGCCAGATCAGAACTGCCTGGGTTCCTGGACCATGACCCACTGCCTTTTGCCATGGGCAGCCTCACCAAAATCAGCTCCCTTTCCCAATAGCCCCATTAGAATTCAAACACGCCTACATGACCATCTATCCTGCTCAGGAGAATCAACTCAGACCCAAGAGTTTTAAAAAATGATGTATGTCTACCACTTCTCAAAGTTCTGGAACTATAGGGAGCTCCCAGGTGACTGTAGGTGGAGTGAACAGCCGTTAGCTGGTCCACCAGGGAGAGGAGAGGTCAGACTCAATTAAAGTCATAATGAAGAGCAAAGGTGAGGGCAGTGCCTGAGGCCATGCTTTTTGGGATTGGCCACCTTCAGGAGCTCTTCAAAAAGGTGAGAAGGCTGCCCATGGGGAGGAGGGGCAGGACTGGTCACCCCTCACATACTTGGGGTGGTCCCCAGGCCATTCTAACCCTGCTTCTGGGCTTCAGTTCCAGGAGAGCCTCCAGGGTCTGTCTCTGCTACACCGCACACCACTTCCTCCGTGCTGATCCAGTGGCAGGTAAGATCTGGGGACCATGGCAGTTTACACAACACACTCTTAATCTCTGACCCCTTTGTCCAAGTTGGACTTTGCCACAAGCCACACCTATACCAAATGTGTGAGCAAAGCAGAGATATAGCCTGCTCAGCTGTCAAGTGAAAGAGAAACATGTCATAGTTATTTCCTGAATGCTATAGCCATGACCACAGTGCAAGGACAGAATGAACATATCCTGGACTCCTCAGGGTAGGCAGGCGGATAGGGTGTGAGGACTGGGTCAGGCATTCCAGGAATGGATGCCTATGAGCCTGGATAGGATGTTAGAGTCCTGTCTTCCCAACATCCTCCAGGGCAGTCAGTTCACCTATTTGCCTAGAGAGCTCACCTGCTGCTACATAGAATGGCTATAGGATTGTGGGTATTTTCGCAAGTTTAGGTATTTAATCTCTAGTGAACACTGACACCGACAAGCCACGTTTCCCTGATATGGGGCCATCCTCTGTGGTCTGTGGACCAGTGCTCCAGTGCATCATTGAAAGGACATGCCGCCCTCTCTGCACTTACTCCCAGTTCTGGGCCATATTTACTAACTGCCAGGTTAGTAAACAGATACAGATAACAGAGAGGCAGAGCCCAGGGAAAGCCCACCTCGGGAATGAGGGCCAGAATCTGCAGACAAGGGCTGGGCCCGGGTCTGGAAGCAGAGATGCAAAGGAGCACAAGGCCTTCAAGGAATTCATCCTAAGGAAGTGTTTCTCAGGTCCTAAAGAGGGACATGCTGTCTCAGCAGCCTTTCTGGGGTACCTGAAGGCCAGGGCTATGGCTGAGGGGAAGGAACTGAGTCAGGAGACCTGGAAGGGGCTGGAGGAACCTCATGACAGAAGTGTGTAATTATCCTGCTTGTGACTGCTGATTCCTAACAGTTCTGCTTTCCTGACAAGGTTGTCACTTGTTGGTGTCAGTACTAGACTGAATTGTAGTAAGTGACACCACAGCCAAGGACAGAGGTGGCCATTTCGTAGAGATCAACTCAATGAAACTTGTGATTGCCATTTGTTTGACTTCAGTAAACCAGGTTTCTGCCAAGAGCATGTCATCTCCTCTGAACATTGATGGAGTCATGTGGCCCCTTCTTCACCTCTTTTCTGTGACCTCATGGCTTCTCTTGAGAGGACAGAAACTTCTCAGAGTGACAGGAAGACATTTCTAAATGTCTCCTGGTGAACCTGGAAATTCACTTCCATGAATTAAACCTCTTCTAGGTTCACTGTGGAGTAGGGAATTGGGTAGGAACAGAAACACAGGCTGGCTCCCATCCACCCCTATGTGCCTGGAAGCCCCTAGCAAAGTAACAAAGGACCTGGCCTCCATCTCCCCAGTGCCACTGTAACTATAAGAGGCCTCTCTAGCTCTAGGTCCCTGCTCTGGAAACAGAAGATGTTGAAGACCAAGGTCTGTGGTAATCCAGGTTCATTATATTCACAGTCCCCTCTGGGCCCCAATTCCTATGCCATGAGGTAGGAAAAACTCAAAATGGAAATTCAAGGTGCCAAGCACTTGTGTCTCCCACCTTCCATGAATGTGATCAACTGAAAGAAGATTGGGCTTTTGTACTGTGTTAAGTTCCACTCAAAAATTAGCAATTTCTTTGCAGACATGGCTGTTGATCTGCCAATCACAAGATAACCTCCTTTCTCTAAAGGCAGCCAATACTCAGGCCACAACAGGTCAACCTCTCCAGGTCAGTGACCATGAATCACAGTCAGCTGCAGCATCCTGCTTCCAACAGTGCACATCAAGCACCTCCATTACTGCTGGAAGATCTGAAAGCAACACCAGAGGAACTTGGCACATGTGTCCATCAGCTGTCCTCTTAAAGCCCACTGGAACAATTGCAAAAAGCCTAGAGCAGGAGGTGGTCAATGTGCTGTATTATAGGAATGAATGCCTGTCAACTGCCAGGCAGTTGAGGTACAATTGAAATTATGAGTAATTTGCTAAATCAGAGCCAACAGAACAAAGGAAATGAAACTAGGTTTAAATATAGATTTGCATTCCCAATGAAATGTTTCACCTGTAAACCTTTGTTTCTTCAGTAATTTGTTGAAAAATGCAAACACTGGCTGTAATTTCAAGGCTCAGCCCCACTTAAATGCCTCCTCCACTGCAGCCTGTCAAGTCTGATTCTTCTTAGTGAGATAATCAATCTGTGCCTCCATGGGGTCCTGTTCTGTTTGAAATCCTGGGATCTAAACATGTATCCCAGACAGGAGAGGCGCTGTGTTCATGCTGAGCACCCCTTGGAACAGACAGGGAGGTCTCAGAGTTGATCACAACATTGATGCTGGCTTTCCTAAACCTCCTAAGAGGTGCTACCTGCCATTCAAAATCATGTCCCCTCAGGCAGCTCAGAGTCCTCTGAGTGGATTTGCGCACTGTTTTCTAGCAAAGAAAAAACCCCAGGCAGTAGATCACCTCATGCTTGGAGCTGCCCAAGGAAGATGGACTCAGTGTTGTCATAGGCACCTTTCCAGGGAGTGTGACAGCTGCTGGGCAAGGAGCAGGGCCTCATGGCTTTTTCACAACAGATCCTAGAATTCATTCTTTTCTCCATTTGCACTACAGTGTGCAGAAGGCCAGCTCCGAAGCTGAGCTCTGGGCTCCTGGGGAAGAAGAAATAGGCACAGAAATGGAAGAGCTCAGTTGGCATCAGTGGGAAGGCAGCAGGGAGCCACTGTGGCCAGAGGGATACTTAAATACACTTCCAGGGACAGATGGCCTCAGGTACAAAACAAGAAGGCATGGCGGGGGCAAAGGCTTGGAGGCAGAAAGTTCCAGGAATTTGATGCTGCATGTCAAGGAAAGACGCCTTGGACCTCCTGTGTTCCTCTAACCACTGGGACTTAATCCTGGGGGGAATCCCTATTCCCCTCTCCAGGAAGTGGAAGGCTTGGCCAGGGACTGTGGCAATCCAATTTGATTTCAACTTGGTCACAGATCTTCCTCCTGCTATTCCTCAGTCCAGGTCCTTGCCTATAGAATGGGCCTATCCAGGACCTGCCCCACCTTCCTTCCACCCAAGCTGTATGGCTCAGCCTGTTCCTGTCAGGCAGGATAGGGCTCAAGGTAAGACTCCTGGTCCCTCCCAGCTAGAGTCCTTCCCTCCACTCAACCTGCTATCCATGCTGGTCTCCCCAGTGCACCATAGTCTCCCTGATGTGTTGTGATATAATACCTAAGCACACTTCCGCCAGAGCACTTGCATTTTTACTGGGAACTTTTGAAAGGATCAAACTACTCAAGATTTCAGCAGAAGACAACTAGGAAGGTGCCTAATTCCCTCAAGCATCTGCCTACACACATGGCCAGTTGGGCTGGAACACAGCATAGACGTGATCGTCAGAGTCTCTAGAGAGTTGACTGAGTAACTACTTCATCCAAGTCCATCAGGCCCCAGTGCTGAGTGACACACACATGGCAATTCATAGACATCAGCTGAGAGCTCAGAGAACCAGTCTAGGTGCAGAGGGACTTTCTTTTAGATTCACATAGTACATGGAGACCATCAGTTCGACTCCTGCCTGTTATGAATACGTTAGGAGCCTGGGGATTCAAGTAATCATAGTGGCCATAAAATCAGAGTTCACATCCAAAGACCAACCCACCTAGGCCTTCTTGAGCCCATGTGTTCCAGGGAGCTGCCTTCTCGTGACTTTCGGGGGCCTCCACAGCTGTACGGGATAATCCCTTACTCCACAGATGGAAAACTAGGTTACACACAATTCTGAATCCCATGATTGCAACCCTACCATCTGCATAGTAACCATCCCTGGTGAATGAAGCTTGCCTGGGAAGATGGGGCCTGGGCCAGTTGAGGTCCCTAATGAAGCCACCCTCTGAGTCCAGGCCAGCCAGCTGTGTGCCACTGTAACAAGACACCTGAGATAATCAACTTACAAGAGAAAAGGTTCATTCAGCTCCAGTTCTGGAGCTTCCAGTTCATGATCAGGCAGATTTGCTGCTTTGGGGCTCTGGTGAGGATCCCAGATGACAATGCCAGAGAGCACTTGGAAGAGCACACTGCTCATCTCGTGACCGGGAAGGAAAAGAGACAAAGAGCAGCCAGGATCTCACACTCCCAAGTTTCATACCCTAGCAACCCGGGGCCTCCCATGTCCCAAAGGTTCCAGCACCTCCCAGTAGCACCACCCTAAGGACTAAGCCTCCAGCACATAGGCCTCCAGGGATGGTCCACCAAGCCACAGCAGGGCTGTGCCTCCTCCCTAAAATACTCCTGCTAGCAAAGGGGATGCATTTTGACCCTTGAGGTGCTTGGGACTTCTGGTGTAGACAGCTATTTGTCAGCCTGTTGGCAAATGTGATCTCAGCCCAGTGGTCTTTGTGCCTTTGAGTGTGGAGAGTGGCCTCTTCTACCAATGTCTCAAGGCATCCTGTCCACCTTGGCTAGAAATACTCTTGAGTCCAAGATCAGGAGCCCTCAGTCCCAGATCTCTGTGCCTCCGGGCTTGGGAACAGTGTCTCTACCAGCTGCTGCCAGCTCCAGAGCCACACTTAGTCCCCAGAGACGATGTTATTTTTCCCAGCCTCCCCATTTCCTGTTTATTTGATATTTTTGGTGAATCACATCCCAGTCCAGGCCTCCCTCATGACCCATGGTAAATTTCCCTGGCTGTGATTGCATCTCCAACTCTGATTGCTGCAGGGTCGGCAGCAGAGCCTTGGCAATCCTCCTGCTGGGGCCCAGTGCCTGAGCTGCCATGGGAATAATCCAGGATCCTGAGGGAGGCTTTGAAGGTGATCCTCAGGGGAGATTGTGAGGCTAGCACTTAAAAGAGACCCAGCTGCAAGTATTTGACTGCCCACTTGCCTCTCCCTTCTTGCTGATTCCAGTTAGCCCGGATCCCAAAAGCCAAGGGATGAGCCTTCTAATCTTCCTTGCCAGAGCCCTCCATTCCCACCTCCCACCAGTGTGGAGTGAGGACAGTGCCAGGGACTCTGGGTAGGACTGCAAGATCAGGCTTCCAGCACACATCTCTGTGTGGGTCAGAGCAGGGGAGCAGGATGTACCTCCTTCTATGGTCAAGGCAAAATCTTAGAGTGCTTGGGAGGAGGTCTGCTGTCCATCATTTGGCAGAGGGCTCCTTTCTAATACATTTCTACAAAATGGGATAGTAGTGGCCCAGTGTACCATCTAGGCCCCTGAGTGGCTTTTAAGGGAAAAGCTCCTTTCTGGCCAGTGTCCTGAATTGAGCTTCAGATCATCCTGGGAGTCCACCATGGAGAACAACGCAGGTCAGGAGGCTACACCCTTAGCCTGGCTGCTTGCCCCAAACCTGCCTCAACCACAGGAGTCTTGCCCTGCCCTTACCTCCTCCTAAAGGATCCACACAAAGCACTGTGGCCACCTCCTCCTCCAAGGGCTGCTCAAAGTCATTTCTCTGTAAATTAGCCTCAGATCTGCTTTGGCAGTAAGCACTGCTGCAGAAAACTCCACAGTCCTTGCTTACCCCCTGCCATAGCACTCAAGATCGGGCACAGGAGGCTACATAGACCAGAGGAGGTAGCCAGTGACAGTGACCCCCAGATACAGACCCCGGTGGTTTCATGCATTTGCTCATACTTGACCTGCATCCATGCTATAGCTGTGTAGAGCCATTCCCTTCCAGCCCACCTCAGCCCTGTTCTATTTCACCACAGGCCCACAGGCCACATTGGATCTCTGAACCACTGTTGGCAAAATAGCCAAGGCCAGCATTTCCCTGAGACCTCCACTGGGCAGGGGTAAAATTGAGAGAGCATAGGAAATGCCTGTTATTCTTATTCATCCACTTTCCAACTTCGTAAAAAATAACAATGAACAATTCTGAGATAAGAGAGTGATTTATTCTGAGCTAACACAAAAGACCAGGCCCAGAACAAACCTCAAGTTAAGCACAGGACCTGTACAAGATATAGTCCCTTCTGTAAAGAGGCTACAGAAGCCTTTTACAGTCCCAAAATCCAGCTAAATCTTCAAGAGACAGAGGACAAAAGGATGGAGAATCATCCACAAGACAGCACTGCTTTCAGCAAGATACAGGGAAACTGCCCACAGTATTCAGGTGCTGCTTTCTTCCCGGCCTTAAGTGTGATAGAGGGCAGAGGTGGGAGGAGCTGGCATACATTATAAGACTTGTCCAGTAGACACGTGGAAGTGCTAACCCAGACACTGAGGCCTTTCAGCCAAATGTGACCTCTCACAGGACAACTCCATACCTGGCTCTGCTGCCTGACCAAGGGGGCAGAGCTGTATCCAGGCCAAAGGCCCCACTCACGTGGATCTTCTGGCCCCTCTTGTGGACCAGCAAGACCTGGCAGGTTCCACCCAGGTATCCATTTGTATTTTTCTGCCTCCAGACAGGTGGTTATGTGCTGGGGTGCTATTTCTGGAGTAGGAGCATGCAGAGAATGGCAGAGGGCTGCTAGCCCTTCTGTATGGCAGGCCTGGGGACTGAAGACTCAGTGTGTTAGCAGCTCTCATTTCGAAAGGCATCCTATGCTCCTTGTTCAAGTATGATTATTGTTACTAACAGTGTTAGCTCATGTCAAGGGCTGAGGCTGAGGCAAGAGGGTCACAAGTTGCAGTTCAGCCTGGGGTACTTAGCAAATTAGTGATACCCTATCTTGAATTTTTAAAATAAATAAAAATGGCCTAGGAATATAACTCAGTGTGAAGGTCCTGTGTTTAATCTCTAGTACAGCAAAAAACAGAAGGAGAAACATGTATTCCTGGCTCTCTGAGCCGTTCAGTGGGAGGGTTTGGAGAGCAAAGGAGGCTGCCTGCTCCAAATATGAGTTTTGGATCAAGAGTATCAAGAATTCGAAAGAATGGTTTATCTGAAAACCCAAATCCTTTTGGTCCCTGGATTGGACAGATTGGAGAGAAGGGATTAGAGTGAACATTCTCACAGCAAGGGTGTATCGGTTTCCCAGGGTTACTGTCAAAATGAGCACAACCTGGGAGCTTAAAGTACAGTTCTGGGGGCCAGAAGCCCAAAATCAAGGTGTCAGCAGATCCACACTCTCTCGGAGAAGGGCCACTTCCTGGCCTCTTGCAGCATGGTTGCCACAGCATGGGTGGTGAGGATGTCCTATAGTTGACAGCACCCATGGGCATCCTTCGGCTTGCTGATCTGTTTCAGTCTCTGCATGACATTCCCCTTGTATCATCTGTCCAAATTTCCAACCTCTCATCAGGACACTAGTCATTGGAGTAGGGTGATCTCATCTCAACTATTAATTCTGCCAACAAAAGACCCTGTTTCCTAATGGGGTCACTTCACAGGCACTAGCAGTTAGACTGCAACACCATGCAGCCCACAGCAATGGGGGTCTGTGGCAGCAAAGCTGTGGACTTTGCTCGGGTCATAGGACAATGTCCTGAGGGGCTGGTGCCCTTGTGTACTCGACTACTCTGTAGGAGGCATGGGAATTCAGCATTTCTCCTGTCCTTGAACAAGGTTTTGTTTTTTGTCTCATTCACCTTCCTGGTTTCAGCTTAGAAGGTCATTACCCTTCATTTTCATCTGAGCCTCCCAGGAGGAGAGATTGTCAGAGCCCCAACACCCAGAATGGCTGTGGGCACTGGGGCTTCATGAGAAGCCTGTACAGAAGGAAGGGCTTTCCTTCTACTGAGTGATCTGTCAAGTACAGTAAATATCCTCCCCTAACTTGTTAACAGACATCAACTTTGGGAGGAAGACAACCTTGGCTGGGTTCTGCATGGTGAGCAGCCGCTGGGATTAGAAGAGGTCTTTGGTCCCACACACCTGTGTCCCAGCAGGATCTGAGCCCATGTCTGTCTCTACCTGTCCTGTGGGAATGTGCCCTGCCATGTCACTGCCCTTCTTGTGCCAGAAGATGTGGGGGCCATGAGGGATCCAGCCTCAGTGTGGTTGTGCAGTGGGGTAGCCTGACACGTGGAGGGGTCAGTGAGTATGGTTGCCACAGCATGGGTGGCAGGGACGAGCGGACAAGGCAGGGCGAGTCAGGGGGCTTGGGCTATGCCCCCATGTTTCCTTGTGTTCTGGAGTTATACCATCTTGCAGCCTTCTTGCCTTGGGGCTGTGCCTTGGGGCTCCTTCAAGAGGTCTAGATAAGAGCTAGATATGAGCGAGGATACCTATGTCCCCCCAACACACCAAGGTAATCCAAGTCTGAACAAGGGCTCCTCACAAATTTCACACCTTTCTTTCTTTCTTTGCTTTAACAATTGGAAGCTGTAGACTTGATCAAGTGACTCTACCACATAGTTGATTGGTTAAACTGAGGCAGAGGCCACCTGGTCCCTGACATGACCCTTGGCAGGGCTGAGCGTGTGATATCTTTGCAGCCTCCAAGAGATGAGAGCCTGAATGGGCTTCTGCAGGGATACCGAATCTACTACAGGGAGTTGGAGTCTGAAGCAGGCACCAGCCCAGAGGCCAAGATGCTCAAAAGCCCTTCTGCACTGCGAGCTGAGCTCACAGGTGAACCCTTCACCCCAACCTGGGATCTCCCCACAATGGGCAGGGTATTCCCAGTGACCTTCTACCATTGGACCTGGAGGGGACACAGGTCCATGCTAGCTACTTAAGTCACATGGTTTGCAGTGGTAGCAAGCAGAGTACACATTTGAGGTTGGTGAGGCACAGCTGGGAGACACTGGGGACCTTGAGTGCCATGGACAAAAGAAGGACAAGCTCCAGGCCCTAGGGAAGCACAGCTGTGGTGTCTAGGGATGGCATAGGCTTGAGATGGAGGCTCATCACAGCAAAGGCAGGCTCTACTGTTATCATAACATACTGTTATCACTCCTGGCCTGACCTGGGCCTGGCCTGCTCTCCTTTGGTCTAGCTGTCACCAAGGCAGCATCAGAATGGCAGTCTCCCCACCTCCACCCCACCCCACGTCCTCTCTTGGAAGGAGCTGGAGGCTTCATCTCCTAGGCCCTTCACCAAGGTGTCACAGAAAGCCCAACCTGCCCTTGACAAGGACAGAGGTGGGAAGTAGGTCTAGGAATATACCCCTGGGCAGCACCTTCCACATCTAAACCCTCTCCCTGGGAGTCTGCTCCCAGCACTCAGCCTTTCCACCAGATACCACACACAGGCGACCCTGATGGGTTCAGAAGCAGTATTGCTGATCCTGAGTAAAGAGGCTGTTTTTCACCTTTGCCCACTGGAAAGTTGTCCCTTGCTGGTGACCTGACTTTAGCATCTCCCTGGGCTCTGCACCACAGAAGACTCAGCCCATAGTGGAGCTAGGCACATATACTGGGTCACACACAGGTTCTTAGTTTTGGTGATCTCAGGGCAGAGCTCCACAAGTGAGCATCAACTAGCTGACAACCCTGCTTTCTAGCAGTCTCTGGGAGAAATCGTGTCTGAGTCTTCCCTAGTATAGCCAGGCGGGATGGCAGGCCAGACACTGCACACAAGCTCAGTTCCATCAGAGGGTGGCCCCCCTCCACCTGACGGACTGGTGTTTTACTGTTATAGGAAGAGCTTCAGTAGCCTCAGGGCCAGTGGGAGGGGTGTGGGCACATGGGAGCCAGCCTTCTCCCCTCATGTCTGCTTCAGTAACTGCTTCCATTTGCGCTAACTGCCTTTCTGCTTTGCTTACCCCTGATAGCCCAAAGCAGCTTCAAGACCGTGAACAGCAGTTCCACATTAACAACGTATGAATTAACACGTAAGTGCGCACATCTCTAGCTGGAGGCCACTGTGACCAGACCTTGCCAATTAGGCTCTCAGTGGACCAAGGGAAACCAGGTTGGATTAATGGTTCTAATTTCTGGAGTCCCCCACCCCACCCCAACACTGGTTCTCAACGTGCTGAAATCATCAGGGAACAGAAAAGGAAACATCTAGAAGTGGAAGCGGGAGGGTTTGCAGTACTGGCATCTGGTCTTTTGGGCTGGGATGGAAAGGAAAGTCAGGTTGGATAGGATCTCCTCTTTGACTCCATTGCCCCTTTCTTTTCTTAAATTGTGACAAAATGGAGATAGCATGCAATTTATTGTCTTAACTGTTTTTAGTGGGTGATGGTGATCCACTTACTACCATCCACCTCCAAAACTTTTCATCTTCCCAAACTGAAACTCTGTCCTCATTAAACACGAACTCTCCATTCCCAGCTCCTACCATGTTGCTTCCTGTCTATAAATCCAGCACCTCTGGGGACCTCACTTGGGCAGGCTCTTCTGTCCCCTCAGGCCTGACTTATTTCCCTGAGAATCGTGTCTGCATGGTTCATCACCATGTCTGTTCTTCTTACGGCTAAATAATACTCCACTGACTAAACGCTACATTTTGTTTGTCTGGCCACCCTTCCTCTGGCTTTACACTGTGCAGCTTTCCCTTTGATTTTTGGCTAAGGATGAGTTTCAAGATTCAAATGTGGGGACTTGGCATGTGACTACATAGTGGAACATTTGCTTAGCATTCATGGTGCTCTAGATTGGTTCCCAGCACCTAAAACAAAACAAAACAAAACAAAACATCTAATGTGTGCCTGACGATGATCCCATAATGTGGTTTCCTTTGATACAGAGAATGTGGCTGAGTTAGAATGGACCGGGAATGGGGGAGAGGAGCCAGGCCTTTCAGAGCCCCTCTGACAGTTCTTCATGGACCTCATCCACACCACGCCGTTCTACCCCACATAATGTGGGCAGCTGACCCAGCCCCTGGATAGCAGGGCGGGATTCATCCAGAGATGTGTCTTCTCCCTGTGCCACACTCCTTCTCAGACTGTCACATGTGCAGTGGGCCTTCTGCTTACCCCATCACTCTTTCTCCATGTTTGCCACTACCCTGCTCATATTTACAAAGTATCCACCCTGGGCCAGGCACCTCTCTCAGCAGAGCAGCAAGTTAGAGCTCAGGGATCCACGGGTTCTGGATTAGGGGGTCCCCAAGCTGGAGGTCATGCTGCGTTTTCAGCCTCCTCCTCCCAGGACTCAGTAACCAGGAGAGTCCCTGGGTTGAGACTCACTAGCCAGCCTATGGGGGTACAGGAGTGCTTTGTGTGGGCTGATCTCTACTCCTGCTAGGCTGAGGGTCGGTGTGTGGGATCCTGACTCAGCACAAGGGCAGGATGAGAGGGCCTCCCTGGTCTGACTTGCTGAGGGAGTCGTAGTGTGGGCCTGGTTGGATCCAGCACTCACCCTATTGGTGGCATGCGTAGGGCCTGGCAAAGTCACATGAGCCCCACAGCAGTATCCCCATGGGTCAGCTTCTAGGACACTTTGGCTTCAAGATCAGCTTCTCTCTCCCTGTCACTCAGTGTGAAGCAAGTGTGAAGCCACCTATCTGTGTCACTTTACAAACATGGCTTCCTACACACACACTTCACACACTTCACACACACCCCACACACAGCCCACAGACACACTTCATACACAGCCCACACACTGCATACACACCCCACACACACCCCACAGACACATCATACACATACCTCCACACACACACACCCCACACACAGCTCATCCACACTTTACATGTACCCAAAACACACCCCACACACACCTCACATATCCCACACACGCTTCACACACACCTCACACACACCACACACATACTTCACACACACCCCATACACACTTCACACACACCGCTTTCTTCCCAGTACATGGTCATGAAAAACTGAAGGGACTCAGGTCTGCTTGTATCTTTGTAATGTCTTTTAAAATGCCAAGGTCTTCCCGTACCTGTTGGTTCTCTGGAAAGATCCAGGCCAAGGCTGACTGAGCCCTGCTCTGGAAAGGCTTTGGAGCTGCCTTTCGCGGAGCAGGGTGGCGGAGCTCCCTGTTCTGTGGGATTGACTGCCAGGAGGAGGAGGGCTATGACCTGTAATAGGGCTGGGGATCACTGTGGAAAGCATTTTTCACTGTTCCTGCCTCCCCTCGGGGTGCTGGTTCCTGTAGTGTGAGCCACGGGGGGAGCTTCCTGAGGTGGTCCCACTGCGGGCTGACCGGTCTCCTTCACCTTCATAGATCTGAAGAAGTACAGGCGCTATGAAGTAATCATGACCGCCTACAACATCATCGGCGAGAGTCCTGCTAGCGCGCCTGTGGAAGTCTTTGTTGGTGAGGCAGGTAAGCGCTAGGTATGCCCTGCCCTGTGGCCACGGGAACCTGAAGCCCTGCTCTCCCTGCTTGAGTGTGGCGTGGCTGGGGTGAAGGTTTGCATGTCGTGGCTGGAAGAGCCTGGCTTAGCACAGTTCTGGGCTCTCTTAACAGCTTAAGTGAATGACTGTGCCTTGCCTTTGTGACCTAAAGGGGCTGTCTAGGATTCAGAGCTACTTATTGTAGTGCGATGACTTTGTTCCATAGAGAGGAACTCAATGAGGGTCCCAGCGTGTGGGAAACGGGAACTTTGGGGTCTGGAGGTGTGGGTGTTTGTACTTAATCACCCACCCATCCATTATTCTTTGGGCTTCTTCAGTGGCCCTGTGACCGGAGCAAGCCTCATTCATGGTAGCATTACATTCTCTAGGTCTACAGAAACCGTGTGGCGCTGTTTCTACCCTGATAAGATGTGACTCCTAGGTTTCATCAGGGATATCCCTTTGGTGAAACTAAAGTGAAGTGAGACACACATTGTGACTCCAGCTTCACTTGCTCTTCCATCTGCCTCCTGGCCTCATTAATAAGGCCATACTGTCTACACTGTCCCCACTAACGGCAGGATTCCTGCACTCAGGAACTCAGCTTTTAGCTGACGTTAGTATTTCTGTGGCATAAGCCTGAGACTGTTGCTCAGGTGGCCTGAGCAGATTGAGAGGTGACACTTCAGGCCCAGGACAGTGAGAATGTCCCCAAGGACAGAACACCAGCCTTGGTGGAGAAGCTGAGCAGACACAAGGGAACGGGCTTCTGGGCCAGAGAACCGCATCTGGTGACCTTTGGCAATTTAGAGAGGTCACTGTTGGAAACCAGTCAGTGATGCACGGAGAATGATCAGGCAATGTTTGCATGTATATGAGGATGCAGAAATGAAGCATATGTGACTCTCAGCTTTCCTTCCTCAGAATTCTGCTTTGGGGTCACTCAGTTGTTATAATTGAGGCTGGAGGTCCAATAGAGAGGTACTTACTGACAGAAAAGCCATATGGTGGAGGAGGCACATCACCAGTGCCCCAGCAGAGGGTGATTCTGGCAGACTGCCCTCCTCCAGAGTCTCTCTGGGAAGCTGGGCCCCATGAGTCACCAGGGCGGGGATGGAGATCATACACAACCAGCTGGCAGGGATTTACAGTACCTGAGCTGGCACATGGGAGCAATGCCCACCAGCCCGCACCACAGACATGGCAGGCGGGATCCAGGGCTCAGGACTCCAAGGCAGAGCCCAGAGAAAAAGAGGTACAGCAAGGAAAGAGACCAGGCAGAGGCCAGGCAGTGCCCTTTAATGACACAGTGTCAGCTTCCAGCTCTGATTCTAGGTTTTGTTTGTTATTGTAGTGAGGTACACATAACATAAAATATGTCATCTTAACATTTGTTAAGCGCATAGTTCAGGGCAGTAAGCACATTTATGATGTTTGTGAAACCATCACCACCATTCGCTTCCAGAACTTTCTCATCTTCCCAGAGATGCCAAGCCCGTTGACCATTCTCTTCCCTTCCTCTCTTCTTCTCAGCCCCCGACAACCTCTAACTTACTTTCTGTCTTTAAATTTGCCTATTCAGGATATTTTCATGGAACCATGCAGTGTTTGTCCTTTTGTGCCTGGCTTCTGGTACTTAGCCTAACATTTTTGAGGTTCAACCATGTTGCCATGTATCAGAACTTTACCCTTTTTTTGCCTGAATAATATTCCACTGGATGAATAGACTACATTTGTTGCCCCATTCTTGTACTGGTGAATGCTCTGGTTGTTTCTGTCTTTGGATATGTAAGGAGAGCTGTCAGGAACACTGGAGTCCTGGGTATTTTCTAGTAGTGCTGAAATAGACTAGAGTCCCTGTTCTGGAGTCCCTGCTCTTTCCAGCCAGAGGTATCCTCCTCTCCTGCACTCCCCTGCTACTCATAGGCACTGACTTGAACATCCTCTTAGGCCCTACTGCCTGGATCTCTCACATCTCATGGAGGAAAAGGAAGCCCTGCACATTCTGCCCTGGTGATCACAGCCATTGACCCCACGATCCTGGGGGAAATGCAAAGTGGGGCACCCAGAGAGAACTCTGAATGCTCACGGAACCAACCAGCTGAGCACAGGGAGCATCTCTGCCCTTCTCAAGCCCACTCAGCAGCCACTGGGCTCCAGGATTCCCTGAAGGGCTCTGATTCTTACCCCTTTGGGCAGGGCCAGTCTCCTCCTGTGTGACACTGTGCGAAAGGCCCTGCATCTCACTCATCCATGGCACTGTCTTCTCTCTAGCACCTGTTGTCATCACAAAGCCATGACTGCTTCTCTGCTGACCCAGAGTTAGTACCTGCATCACTCCTGCCAATTCATCTCCCAGGCACCCACACTGGGCCATGGTCAGGAAGCAGCCATGTACCCCTGTGCCCAGAGTGTACCCTGGAGCTCTGCTGCCATCAGTCCAGTGTGCTTCTCTTCCTCCATGTTTACACCAGAGAGAATTTTCTGGGAGGAGGACAACCAGTCACTCCAGCATCACTGGCAGTTAGTAATTATCATTCCAGTCTGCTTCTTGAAGCCCAAGAACCCTGCTGTAGTAATTCCTTTCCATCATGAGAGGGATTGCTAACGTGTAGACTTATAGCAAGTAAACCTTCAGAAAATAAAAGTGTGTCGGCCAATTTCTCTTCACTTGGCTAGGCACTCCAGACAGCACAAAGTAGTTGGCCTGACATGCTCAAAGGCTGTTTTTTTCTTTTTAAATTTTAAAACAAAAAATAATAAAATGATGATACAGAATTTCAAATCAATAGATTAACAATGATTAATATATTGTGTATTGTTATCTTCAAAGTAATTGTTCAGATTACAAGATGTAGGCATAAAAAATGATCAATCGAACAATGAAAGTACAAACTCTTCTTTTTGATGAACTAATAGATTAGTAGTATAATCATCTACCTTGTGTTGGTGTGTGTGTGTATATATACATATACATATACATATACATATACATATACATATACATATATAATTTTCTTTCTTTGTTTTCTCCTTTCCCCTATCCTAGTTATTCTTTCCTTTTGAGCGGTTTCTTTCCCTTTCACTTCCACAATATCTATTGTACATTTTGGATCCTATTTACTCTTTCAGTTTTTTATACTAGGAAGACAATATGGTATTTACACATTTGAGCCTGATTTATTTCACTTACGAGTATGGTCTCAAGTTGCATCCATGTACCTATAAAAGCCTTCTTTATAGCTAAGTAGTACTCCATGGTATAAAAATACAACATCTTATTATCCATTCCTTGATTGATGGGCATTTCCAAGATTTAGCTATTACAATTTGTGCTGTTATAAACATGGATGCACATATATTGCTGTGATATTGTTTTCAATTCTTCTGGGAAAACACAAGGAGGGAAATAGCTGGATCAAATGTGACCTCCAATCCTAGTTGTTTGAGGAATCTCAACATTGATTTCCATAGTAGTTGTACTGGTCTATACTAGTCTATACTTTTCCACCAACAGTGGAAAAGTTTTCCTTTTTCCCCACAACCCCTCCAGCATATGTTACTAGTTGATTTATTGATGATAGCCTCTCTTTCTGTAGTGAGATGGAATCTCAGTGTTTTTTAAATTTGCATTTCTCCAATGACCAGTGATGTTAGACATTTTTTCAAGTATTTATTTTCCATTTGTATTTCTTCATCTGAGAAGTGTATATTCATCTCAGATGTCCATATTTGGATTAGCTCTTTGAATTTGGGGTGCCTGATGTTTTTCAGTTCTTTATGTTTCAGATAGAAGTCCTTTGTCTGAGGGACAGTTGGCTAAAATTTTTTTCCCATTCTGTGAGTTTTCTTTTTACTCTGTTGGTGATTTCTTTTGATGTGTGAAAACTTTTTAATAAGATGAGATCCCTGTTGTTGATTCTTTGAAGTATTTCCCATGCAGTTTATGTTTTGTTCATGAACTCTCTGCCTTCAATATTTCTACTTACCTTGTCTCCCAGTATATTTAGTGTTTCTGTTTTAATATTTAGATCTTTGATTCATTTTTACTTTAGTTTAGTGTATGGTGATAGCTGTGGGTTTAGTTTTAGTCTTTGGCACATGGAAAGCCAATTTTTCCATTTACTCAAAGTCTTTTAAGAAAACACATATTGCCAGGCACAGTGGCAGATGCTTATAATCCTAGCACCCTGTGAGGCTGAGGCAAGACAACAATAAGTTCAAGATGCGCCTGAACAACTTAGCAAGACTGTGTCAAAATAAAAATATAAAAAGGGCTGGGGATATAGCTCAGTGTGAATGCCCTGGGTTCAGTCCCTGGTACTGCAGAACAATTCAGAGAGAGAGAGGGAGAGAGAAAAAGGGAGGGAGAGAGGGAGACTGACTGAGTTAGCTGTGGTTTCATAAGTAAATTAGTAGGTCTGAGGTTGACTCTGTCTTCTACTAGCTTTGTGACAATGAGCAAACCTTTAACTACTCTAAGCTCCAGTCGTGGTATAGTGGGGAAGCTGTGAGGAAACCCAGCTTCTCATCTCAATGATGCACTAGATCTGCCTTGCCCACAGGGTGAGTACCCAGAATGTTCCTGGCCTGGGGTCAGTGACCAGTCAGTGTTTAGTGAAAGAATGAACAGGCCTTGATGTGATTGGCTTCATCTATACAATGATGAGATGGGTAGAGCCATGTTTTCCAGGTCTCTTCCAGCCCAAATAAATAATATTTAAATCCTGTTAACCTTGGGGGGAAAGATAGCCTTAAGGGCTTTTTCACTGAGATAAGTTTCTAAGCACTCATGTTATAAATCAGTAAAAACAATGCAGAAATCAGGACTCTAGTCTGCAGGAGATAGAATCTTGATCCACATGAGCTCAAGTGAAATGAATCATGTCCTAGCTCCTTGTGTTAGTTCATTTTCTGCTATAACAAAATGCTGGTGCTGGGTGACATGTTGAAGAAGAGTTTATTTAGCTCATAGTTCTGCAGGCTCAAGGACATTAGCACTGGCTCAGCTCTGAGGAGGCCTCATGGCAAGTGATGTCACAGTGATAGGAGGACATGCAAACAGGAGACATCTTAAGGTGAGAAAGGAAGTGGGGGCCAGTATGAGGGCAGGGTTGCTTTTTCATAACAACCCTATCTGAGAACTAACAGGGCTCACAAAGGAGCTACCTTGATCTCTTTCGAGGGCTGCGCCCCAGTGACCTGCCATTAGGTTCCTCCTGTTAAAGCTCCCCTTTCTCATCACCACCCTGGGGACCAACTTCCAGCATGTGAAATTTTATAGTGTACACATAAGCCATATCCAAAGCATAGCACTTCTGCAACAGCCCAGATACAGAAACAGCCTAGAATTCAGTGGTGGCAAACCTGTGGCACATGTGCTACAGCCAGATATTTGTTATCACTGAAAGCTCTAACAGGTTCATCATCACCTGGTACAGCTCCAGGCACAGCAGGATCCAGTGCTTCAACAAGCTGCTGCCCAGTTGCCTCTTGGTTCCATTTCCCTCTCAGTTGTCTCCTTTCTTAGTCAGAGTCTTCCTTAAGGTAGCTGTCAGGCACCCGAGAGCAAAAGGTTTCTCTCTTTCTGCACTGTCTACAGCAAAAACCCACTGGAGATTCTAGTTGCTCCAGGTTGACTTTAGTCATCCCCATTGCCAAACCAGGTGCTGTGGACAGTGACCTAAGGTCCCCAAAGCCAGAGACTGATGTTATCCCTGCCTGGACCAAATACACCAACATGCAAATGTGGAAGCAATGCAAAGACAGCCCTTGATTGGTTACCGTTGTGTTGTTGCATTATGAGGTCTTTGCCATGGAATATTCATTGTTGTATAACTCCAGGTTAGGTGGCACCTTCTGGTTGACTGAACTGAAGTTTCATTTTTCTTTAATACAGACATTTGCAGGAAGTAGCCCAGATTTCATTTGGTCTGTGTGCACAGTTCATACAGGGTCCAGACGGCCTCTGGGGCATAACTGGCTTTGCTCTGGGGATTGTGAAGCCTGGTGTCCGTGTCTTCTCATTCCAACAGGCCCAGTGTTCTCAGCTGGTTCTCAAGAAATCCTCACGTGTCGGGGAAAATGTGTGATTGTGTTGCTGGCAAGCTGTTCTCCCTTTCTGTTGTTTGCTTTTAACTCTGGAGGCTTTACATGACTGTGTAGTTGGATTTCTAGACCTGTCACATCTCTGTCCCGCACTGCGAAACCTGATGGGTACACCGATTTTCTTCTGAGTTTTTATGGATTCATCTTTTACCATTAAAGTCTTTAATCCAGCTGTACTTTATTTTGGCAGTTGGTATAAAATGAGCCTCTAAACAGATTATTTCCAGAGACGTTTTCCTGCAAACAGAATTCACTGGTTGATTCTTTGTGGTATGTCTTGTGTTTTAACCCTTCTACATAGTTCAGGCTGTCCAAGGGCTTGCTCATTTCTAGAGATATCTTTACCAGTGCCCTGGTGCCACTAAACCTTTCACTCATCACTACACATGGTTCGTATTTAGGAGAGCTTGTCTTATTCTTTTTTGTGTTTCAAAATTCTTCAGCCATTCTAGAACTTTAGTCATTTTGGCAAGTGCTCAAGTAAACAAGTTCTACTAGGATTAAATTACAAATTGACACAGGAATTGCTTGCATCTTCATTCACTTCTTTTCTCTCCAGGAATGGCCTCTCTCCTTTCGCATCTTGTGGTGGGGTTGGCAGTGCTTTTAGCACATCCTTCTAGTTGCTATGGGCCACTCCTATCACTTTTATCACAATTATTACTGTGAACCCAGCTAGCATGATGACTTATCCCTGCTTTTCCCACAGTGCTTGCAGCCTGAGGCTGGGGTTTACCTAATTTCTGAGACACATTAAATGTTAATCCAAAAGAAAGAGTGACCTTAGGCCTGGGGTGTAGCTCACTGGTGAAGCACATGCTTAACCTGTGCAAGGGTGGCTCTGCGTTTGCTCCCCAGCACCAGGAAAAGAAAAAAAGAGCAATTTTATTAAGTCTTTATAAAGGGATACAGGACTTGGCTGTCCTATATCTTATGGGTAGCGGCTGCCAAGTGCAGGTCAGCAGCCAAATGTCCTGAACTTTGGTCTTTGGCTCTGCAGCTTTTTTCCCAAAGAGAACAGAAACAGGCACATGAACTCAGTGTTCATAATCACTCGATCACTTTGGGCAGCATTCAGGTTGATTTTGGCAGTGCGTTGCTTTAGAAGACAGAACAGCATCTCAATACTGGTTCAGTGTTATTTTAAAAGAATGAAGAACGTGCTATAGAATGTGGGTTTTACCTTTCCTATAATACTACCAGTTTTTAATTACTCTTGGCTGGAATGAGAGAAAAATACAAAGCTTCTAGCTGTTTCAGCTCCCCCTAGTGACAAATAAAGCCAGTCCTAGAGCCCATTAAGTGAAATTAAATGGATTCAGAGCTGTGTTGGTTTAGAAATGTGTTTAAAATGAAGAGTATGGCAGTTGCTTACAGGGTAATTAATGTAGTTACCCCACACTTCCCAGGGCTGTGCTATCTCATCATTGCCCATCAGTGGGGTGCCTAGGTGACCATTAACAGGACTCTTGGTGATGACCTCATGCAAACCACAGGCAGTTCCCAAGGTTCCAGGGGCCCCAGTCTGGCTGCCCACACCATGAGCACTGCTGGGTATAGGCACAGTGCAGCCTCACATCAGGAGAAAGCAAATGAGTGTCTACTGGTGACTATTACTGTCATGGTCACCTAGTGGATACTGCTGTCTCCAGCTCACAGAGGAATCTTTGATTTCAAAGATGGGTAGAGTCACATTTTATCAGGATGCTGAAGTCTAGGACACAGAGGGCTCAGGGATCCTTTCTGCCTCTGGGGCTGCCACTCAAGATGTCCACTCCCTTAAAAAAAAAAAAAAAACACATCTCTGAAGCCATAACTGGGAGTTCAGACTGCAGCTTCCTGGGAAGGTGCCTTTCTGTGCACAAAAAGCTGGCCACCCCTTTACCACACTAAGGAAGACTGATGTCATTTGGGTCTTCACTGCCACTTCCAGCACATGTGACCCAGGACTCCCCTTGGTGAGTCCACTAAGCCAAGCCGGCAATGCTTTCTGGGAAGAGCACTTATGAGCAAGTGGGTGGGACACTAGCAGGGTGCGAAATTATTCAAGATGCATTTGCCAACAAAGGCAGTGTTTAGTGGTTGAAATAGAGGCCTTGTGGCCCTCAAATCTTGAAGTATTACCTGAGCCTTTACAGCAAAACCTTCTACCTCCAGTCTCAGAAAACAGCTTGGACCTTAGAGTCAGACAGATCCAAGTTCAAATCTAGTCCATTCGGGTGCGTAACAACCCTTCTGAGCCTGTTTTTCCCCAAGTCACAAGATGGAAACAAAATGTTTCTCCAACAGCACAAGTTTTGCAAACACAGCTGCAAAGGATGCAGTTGATTAATTAGAGTTGTAAGCTGCCAGTGCACAGCACCTTTGGTTCTAATGCAACCAGGGTCAGACCCTGAGCCTCACTGTGATAGGAAACTGACTCTACCTGCAAAGAAAACAACAATCAAGAAACAGCCTCCCGGCACAGCTGGTTTGTTGGAAAGGCTTGAAACTCTGCTTATCTAACAGTGGGTGGTAATAGTTATTGAACTGATAAGGAGTAAGCACCACTTGCTAATGATGGGGAAACAAAGATCATTATGGGATGAAATCAGAACCTGAATGTGTTCAGAGGCAGTATACAGATGGAAAGCTCAGAGCTAACTTTTGAAGTTGAAATATCTGTCAGGAAAATACATTTATTAGTATGAGTCAAAAATTCTCTGGCCTCATCCTTCCTTTCCTATTATAACACCTGTTTCTCAAACACCATTTAAAAGCCACCCAGTTTCTTAGGATGGCCACTGTCATATCCTGGCAGATCAGCTGATGTCCCCTCCCAGGCTGAGGAAGGGAGGGTACCTTGTGTCACTCTGTGGTTGGTGGGGGGGTGCCCCTCAGGGGTTCTTGGTGTTCAGTGTGGCAATGTTGGAGGTGGGGCCTTTAAGAGGCAGAGCTTGCTGGTAAGTCCTTAGGTCCTGAGGTCATTTAGAGGCAGGCCCTCACCGGAGGTGGTGGGACCCCAGTCTCTGCTTTCTGCCTCACAGTGTGATCTCTGCTCCCACCAGTGCTGGTGACACAACTGAAGGGGGACCCTCCCCAGAGCCTGTTGGCACCACATTGTTTGGATTTTCAGCATCCAAAATGGAGCTAAATAAACCTCTTTTCTTTATAAAGTTAGGCCACCCTCAGTATTTTGTGGTAGTAATGCAAGATGGACGATAGAATCTCTATGCTCCTAGAAGGATCCAACCTTCCCACACATATCCATGTGCCCAGTCAGAGCCTAAAGTTCTTACCATCACCTCCACTCTGTGCTTTAGAAGTGCCTGTGATCAGACTCCTCAGTTAACTCCTGCTCTGTCCAGCTTTCTGTCACCCTCACCAACAAATGGGCCAGCTCAAAGAGCAGGTGCAGGTCTTATTTCATCTCAGATGCCATGAATGGAGTCATATTGACTCTGGAAGTAGGTTATCGCTGGATACTCATTTGAAATCCAGTGTTTCTGATGGAGCTCCACCAAATTCCAGCCAGTCTCTAAGCTCCTAACTTTGTAGAGGCTGCGCTTGGGACAGGCACCCTCCCTAATGACCTACTGCTCCACTTAAGATGAGCAGTCAGCTGGTAATGTGTAACAAGTTGCCCAGTTATGTGCTAGAAACAACATATCTGCTAATTCCTAGTTTCTGTGGGTTGGAATCCAAGAAGAACATAGCTGGGTCTTCTGCTTCAGGGTCTCTGGTAGAGTGTCAGCAAGGCCTGTGGCTTTGAAGGATCATGCAGGGATGGACCCATGTCAAAGCTCACGTACAAAGCTATTGGTAGTATTCTGTTCCTCAAGGGCTGTTGGTTTAAAGCAGTGGTAGCAAACCTTTTAGAGACCGAGTGCCCAAACTATAACCTAAAACCCACTTATTCATCATGTGTCAACTCAGCAATTAAACCTGAATAATGAGGTTTTAGTGTAGAAAACACAGTCTTTGTCTTAAAAGAAAAGCTGTAGCTCACATGCCATAGGTTCACCACCACTGTTCTAATGCCTCAGTTTCTGGGAGCTGCTAGCCAAAAGCCTTCTTGCATTCCTTCCATATAGGGCCTTCCCATGGAGCATCTCACAACTAGGTTATTGCTTCACTGCAGCCAGCTAGCAAGGGGGCAACAAGCATCCCACTGACAATATGGAGCCCTGTCTCCCACCCCAGTTCCCTAGAAATCACCTGGCTGGGGAGGGGACAGAGTTGACCCTACAGCTTCAGGGAAGAAGCCAGTAGTAAACACATGGGCCCAGCTCTCCTGCAATCCTGCTTTCCAGGAGCCAGTCATTTTGATTCATCCTCAAACTCTTCAAGTCTGGCATTTTCCCATCTTTAACTCATGAAATATGAGGCTCAAAGAGAGTAAGCAGAGTGCCCCAAGTCATGCAGGTAGACCTAGGTGTGAGGTCTGAAAGCCCAGGACTCTGGTCCTGACACAGACCTGTAGTCTGGACCACATGTCAGTGACTTTGCTAATGACAGCCTGGTAACCAGCTTCCTGATGTCCTCCTGGGATTTCCTAGTGCAGTTTTTGGTTCTGGCCAAGCACAGAAGGTGACAGGAGAAAAGGTGGAGGGATTTGGTGCTCAGAGGAAAGGTCAGGCAGCCAGAGTGGGACGTGGCACCTGAAGAGGCTGCTGGAGGCCCAGGCCTGGACTCCCCACCACTCCTAGGGGGCTGTAGGGGGGCGGCTCAGAGTCAGACTGCTGGCTGAGCACACTTGAACTCACACGTCTACCAGCTGTGGCCTTGGCTGGTTGATCTCCCCCGGCCTTGGTTTCTCATCTGTGAAATGAGGCCAGTGAATAGTAGGGAGATGAGGACTGCATGAGTCAGATAAAGGGTGAGCAGAGTCACCTGGTGCACAGAAATGCCTGCAGGGTCACCAGCAGCACCTTTGTGCACATGCCACCTGTAAGCTGTCATTGCAGCAGCTGATAGGCTAGAAATCACCTCCACCTGCTTGTGACCTCAAAGCCCCGGAGAATTCTGGAGAGAGGGGATTCTAGGTTGAAAGAAGGATGGTCCACATACCTCACATCCATTACAAGTTTGTAAAATATGGGCTTCTCACTTGGAATTCCCTGTTGTGAATATTTTAAAAATTACTGGATAGCTGAGCGAGGTGATGCACACCTATAATCTCACCACTAGGGAGGCTGAGGCAGTAGAATTTGAAACTCAAGTCCCATCTGGGCAACTTAGCAAGACCTTCTACTCAAATAAAAAATAAAAGGATTGAGGATGTATCTTGGTGGTAGAGCACCTCAGGTTCAATCCTTTGTATCACAAAAAAAGAAAAAACTTAGTAACACCAGCTGCAGTTCTCTGCGTGACCTACAGTCCTGGGGACTAGGCTTTGGACTCTTGGCCCATCACAGGTACTGGGAATTGACCTTCCTCTTTCAGGACAGCAGCCATTCAGAAGCTTTGCTTTGGGGATTGTTCTCTTGACTGTAGACAGGAGTTTCTGTTTCCTGGCTCACTCACCTAGACCACCAAATCGTCACTCTCTGGCTCTCCTGCATCAAGATGCTGCTCTCTGTGTTGCACTTAGACCCCCTTTATGCATGGACAAGGCCCCAGAGGCCATCTAATTACCCAGACCTGGAGCATGTCCCCAGATAGCCCTGCTTCAGGGAACAGATGGGTTGGGAAAATTTGCAGAGAAGGTCAATTAGAGAATTCTGTTTCCTGTTTACTTCAAGGAGGAGTCAGAATATTTGACCAGGAAAATATTGATGTAATTATAGTGAATTGATGAGTATAGAATTTTTTAATCATATAAAGAAATACTTATTTGATTATAGTAAAGCATTAACAATGATCCTCAAATTATCAGTTAAAAACCTGTCCTACCAAAACAATAACTGAAAGTGGAAACCTAGTGTGGTCTGTCGTAGTCTAACATGCATATAGCAGAAGCAGGTGCTCAGCATGACCAAGATGATTCAGCAGCAGCAGGAGCCCTGTATGACCAAGGGTGACCCTGGCAGTAGTGGATACCTGCTGTGGCCAAGAGAGGCCCTAGAACAGGATGATGATCTGCTTACTGTGAACCAGCTTTCTCACTTTGGACTTCTGCTCTTTCCTTTCCCACCTCCAGAAGTGCCCTTGCTCTCTGCTCCATTGTCCCATGGTCAGTTCTCCCCATTATTTAAGCCAAATGTTCTGTCTTCTAGAAACACACATCCCCAGCCAGAAGCCGTCTCTCCTGGCCCTGTGAATGTGTGCTCACCTCTACCTTGCGTTATCATTACTGTAATTTCTCTCCCTTGTTAAATTGTCTTTTGTATCCACCCAACCCCAGCCCTAAGCCCAGGACCTAGTTAACACTCAGAAAGTGTCCAGCAAATGTGCACTTGGGAAACAAAATCTCAGACCTCAGTGGCCCTGACACCCACATGATGCTCACCATTGTGTGGCCTGCCCTCATGGTTTGCTATGCCTCCCTTCCTCCTGTTCACTATTTCAGACCAAGGCTCATCTAGTCTAGAGGTTGTGAGAAAGGGGGGCTGTGGCCACATAGCCCTCTGGAGCTTCTGAGAGGTGGTAGCCTTGTTCACTGCTGCCCATGTACTGCTGCTGTTCCCATGTACTGCTGCTATTACAGTATCTTTGATCACAGAGCATCTTGTGGTCCATGGAGTTAGCAGTCCCACAGCTCTGCCACTGTCTAAAGTCAGATAGATGAATCTCCCACCAGAGGAAGTTTATTTTTGTTTTGCATTAGCAGGGAATGAAACCAGCAAAGCTACACTGAGCTACATCCCTAGACATTTTTAATAATAATTTTATTTTGAAATACAGTCTCGCTAAGTCATTAAGTTGCCTAGACTGGTCTCAAACTTGCCATGGAGTGGATATCTGAAGGAGAGAGTGAAGGACTGAATGAATGAGCATCCTTCTCACTGCAGAGTGAATTCCTACAACTCTGAAACCTCCCCGTGCTCTCTCAGGGCTCTGCTGCCCTACCAAAGGCTACATGCAGCTGTCCCTCATCCTCAGGGATCCCCTCATCATCAGGGCTCCATCCCAAATGCCAGAGGATACCTGAAACTGTCAGTGCACTGGGCCTGTCTATGCTAGTTTTTCCTATCTGTGTATACTCATGAGATAGTTTAGTTCATAAATTAGACAGCAATTAATAACAACTAACAATAAAATAGGGCAGTTATAACAATATACTATAACAAAAGTTACCTGAATGTGGCTTTCCTGGGTTTTCTATTTAATATTTTTGGACCAATGTTGATCACTGGTGGCTGAGACCACAGGTGGGGTACACATGGAGCACTTCTCTTTTCCTTGAATGTGCTGCTGCGATCTGCTTCTTCCCTACAGCAGAGGCTCCTATACTCCAAGGAAAGGGCTGAATCCAGATGGGGTACAGGGTCCTACAGCAGTAAGATCATCCAGGTCTGAGAGAACATGGAATAAACAGAAAATAAGGCTAGATGTGGTGGTGTGTGCTTGTAAACCCAGCACTTGGGAAGCTGAGGCAAAAGGATTGCTGGGAGTTCAAGACCAGTTTGGGCTACAAAGTAAATTCAAGGCCAACCTGGACTTCATAGTGAAACCCTGTATCGAAAGAAAGAAAGAAAGAAAGAAAGAAAGAAAGAAAGAAAGAAAGAAAGAAAGAAAGAAAAGAAGAGAAAAGAAAAGAAAAAAGAAAAGAAAAGAAAAGAAAAGAAAAGAAAAGAAAAGAAAAGAAAAGAAAAGATAAATGAAGACTGGGACAAGCTTTGTGCTCCAGTGTCTGTTTCTTGATCCAACTGAAGCTGATGGCCACCCTGACAGGAGCCAGCCCAGAGTTGAGTGAGGTCAATGGAGTGCAGTTTTAACTGCTCTGTGGGGCTTCCCTGCCAGCCTCCACCCCACCCTTTCCTGGCAGAGGCAGCAAGTCCAGGGAGATCTAGACTGTAGCCTGGTTCGGTGCACAGCACCCAATTTAGTAGGTCTCCCCAAACAACCAGGCAGGATTCCAGAAAATTCCAGAAACCTCTGGAACACTGCTATAGCTGATAGGTGCAGGATGCCTCTGGAAGTCCCCGGAGCCTTCTATGTTACTAGTTAATGAAGTTTCTCTCCAAAGCTGTCCCAGTGCCCTGGTGCAGGTACAGGAACAACCCTGTTGGGACTGGATGCAGATAGTTCTGTCATAGCATCATCAGCTCTGCGTGAGACCTACAGAGCGAATCACAGCCTTACACAATAACCTTTCCATTCACCTCTGATGCTGTTTGTAGGCAGTCTATGATTCAACAAATCCAGAAATTGCTGGTTAAAATACTTTTGAAAAATAATTTCATGCATTTTAAAGGAACACGCTGGCTGTTATTTGTGTTGTCCTCTGCCACAAACGTTAAGATAAGGAAACAAAAAGATAATGATTGAGCCAGTGTTCCATTGACTCCCCAACTATACCCATGTTCCTTGAATGAGGCTTGCATTCAGCATTGGGAACAGCAGGGCCTTCCTGAAAGTCAAGTTCTCCTATCAGGCTGGAGATCCAGCAGCTTTCAGGAGGAAAAAAAAGAAAAAAAGAATCTCAAAACCGACAAGCTCTGCTCGGTGTTTACATACATTTCTCTCTTCCCTGCATGTGTCATCAACAAAAAATTCTTTGTTACCTGCAGAATCTTTATAGCACAGAGCACCATACTGCAGCATAGCCAGCGGGAACATGGAAGCATCTCAGCTGCCTGATACGGCACCAGGGCGTTTGTCCAGTGTGTGTGAACCCCAGCCAAGAGACACATGGGCTCCTGAGTATGGGCTGAGGGGGGTTGCCTGGAGCACGTGAATTCCACCAGATCCTACAGATGGACATAAGTCCGGGGATATTTCTGCACTGGGTTTGGTTGAGTCCAAGTAAAGAATCCCTTAGGGACATTGGGGGGTTCCTAACCCACAACCGGAGTAATGGCCATGCTCAATTTCGCCTTTCACATTTTAATTGTACAACAGTAATTTTGCAATAGAGTTGCCGATGGCAAACATGCAAAAGACATTAACTTTATTTATGTTTTGGATTATTAATGTGGCTGTTAAAATTCCTCCAGTTAGTTTTGATTGAATTGTTTTTTTGTGTGATTCTGTTGTTTAATGGAGCGGTAAATAAGAATTTCTGATAATGAGGCTGAGCATCTGTCACAGCAACCTGGTGCGGGTTATTAACATTTCCATTAACGGCAGGGTGGGCAGTGATAATATGGAAACCACACAGTTAGAACAAAATAAATAGTCGGTGTCAGGCTGAGCGGGTGTTAATTACTATTTTATTCTACATTGGGGGGAGCAGAAAGTGGGGAGGGGGCCCTAGGGGAGGGTGACTTGTGAGGTCATTCTCTACCCTGTAGGCCTCTCAGCCTAAGTGCTGGCCATCTCCCTGGGCAGTGACCATTTGGTCACCTGTGTTTATAAACAGATTGACTCCAAGGCACCTGGCACTCCTGGAGTACAGGCCAGGGTTGCAAGAGGCGAGGAGGACTCAGCTAGCTTCTGCTTTCCCAGAGCCAGGAACCCAAAAAAAGCTCCAGACAACTCACCAGGGTCAAGCCCAGCCCCAGCTTCCAACAGGAGTGTCCGGGTGATAGAAGGGAGTAGCTCCCAGGAGGCAGAGAACAGATTGTCATGAGAGGGTGCTCAGTGTGGACTTAAGAGACAGCATGAAGCTGGCAAAACAGGACAGAAATGTTCCAGAACACGGCACGCACAGTTCGCTGTGACCTTGACATGGTACTGAAGGATCACTTCCCACTGGAAGGGCAACGAAGTAAGAATTTGGTGCTCAGAATTAGCAGTCAGACCAGACCTCAGAGCAACTTGAATTCATATTCATAGAAATTCATAGAAATTCGACTGCTGGTCCTCAGGGAGAAGTGATATCCCTACACTAGCTCTGTCTAGAATGGAGCTTTATAATCAGGACACCTAAGCTTGTGATAGCAGCACAGATGTCTTTATTTTCTGTAACCTCTGCCACAAATTCAGCATTTCCCCAATCAGGAATGTTAGCACAGTCTGACCTGTGGCGCCCATCCTCCAGACACCTCTGGGACCTCCAGGTGTCTGCCACACTCATGGCTGCTTTTATCTGGTGTCAGACCATTTCCTGAGCCTGTGTCCTGTGTTCACCTATATGTTTGTCATTGAATATTTGGTTAACTTACCTAGAGACCTGAGGTGTTTCTGCAATTCTGTATATTTTACTTTGTGGATTTAGGAATGTTCTTCTAGGAAGGCTTGTAGCATACTCTGGTGCAAAGGGTTTGTTAAGATCTGCAGCGACGCAGCGTGGAGCTGGCATGTGGTTGTTCCTGAGGCTTCCCAAGTTGGGCAGTGTCCAGGGTACTGTCTCCAAAGGCTGCCCTCCAGAGAATTAGGACTTATATGACCCCTGAGGGAGTGTGGTGGTGGTCCAGCTGGCTCATGAAGGGACATCCCAGTTACCCTTGTCTCCCCTTCTTTCTTCAGCCCCAGCGATGGCACCGCAGAACATCCAGGTGACCCCACTCACAGCCAGCCAGCTGGAGGTCACATGGGACCCACCACCTCCAGAGAGCCAGAACGGGAACATCCAGGGCTACAAGGCAAGCTGGTGGGGGTGGCTCTTCCTTCTGCTCACTGTGCCCCGCAAGAGGCCCGAGGGCTTCAGCTGGGATACTGGCTCTGCTCCAGGGTGCTGCCTGGCTCACTGTGCCCTGCTGCTTTCTCAGCAGCAGATGGACCGCAGACACAGCCCGGAGGCCAGGGCCTGTGTCAAAGCTCCTGGGCTGAGTAGGGGGTACTCACTGTGGCTGCTTAATGCCCATCACAGAGCAACCCAGGTAGTAGCTCCAGCTCATCCAAAGGCGCCGAGGGCTTGTCCCTGCTCTGGACACTTGGCCTTGCAGTGAGAACCTGACTTCTTTCTGTGTCTACTCCAGAACCTCTGGCCCAATTGCTACAGCAACAGGAAACAGGGTGTACTCAAAATATGTTCTGCATCCCAGCATTGCCCTGGATCACTACTGAACATTACTCTCAATTCATTGAGTGAGATTCTGGGAGGAAGCCTGAGCATTGCATTTCTAATGAGTCTGCAAGTGGCGTGGATGGATTCTGGGATCCCTACTTCGAGAACCTCTGGACTAAAATAGCTAACTGCTATAAAGATAGAGGAAAAGGAAGGCAGCCTGGTGTACCACTTATCAGGGAGGAATGATTACACAGAATGGTTTATCCAGCAGCAAAGTACTCCTGGCTGCTTCCCTACCCTAAGACCCAGGAGCCCTGAATACCCACGAAAGCCCCCTGCAGAAAACACCCACATCCTTCCCTAGAATTAATGTCCTCGTCTGGCCTCCAGGTTGATCAGTTACCAGATTCTCTGGGCTTGCCTGCCCTGATGACTATTGGGCCAATTAAATGTCCATTTAAAAATGATTTTTGTAAGTGTTTTATGAAAATTAATACCTTCCTTCATGGCAGGGCTTTTACAGTGATTAATGAGGTACTGGAAGGTCCTGTGAGCCTGGAGGCCAGGTGCTATTTATGTATGTCCAAAATATGTTTTCTCATTTCCTTAATGATGAAGACACTGAACTTGGATATTGATCACAAGTTAGCTGGGGCTGTGTGAGTGCAGAATCCTCTCTGGTCAGCTCCCCAGTGTCTTGCAGATAGAAATCAGACATGCTCACCAGTCAGGCCCTGCTCCTCACAGGTGTGACCTGGGGTGCAAGGTGCAAGGTGTGACCTGTGGGTAAGGTGGAATGCTGGCCCCAGCTTCCCAGTGTCCCATGTAACCTCTGTGTTGCTTTTACACCTGAGGCACACTGCTCTTGGGGCCTGGCTCAGGCTTAGACCCATGAGCCAAGACAAATCCACAGACTGGTTTTGTGTTTGGGCAGCTCAGCTGGCACTGGCTAGAGTGGTGGTTTCTGGCCAGCTGTCTAGAGAAGCAGTTCTGGCAACCAACTCAAATCTTTGTACTTAGACATGAGGTTCACCTACAAGCACATCAGAGCTAACTGGAAGGAAATGCTACCCAAGGGAGGCATGAGCTTTCCCACCAGTTCTGAGCCCAGTGTGAATCTCTTGTGATTTTTTTTTTCCAGTACCAGAGATCAAACTCACAACCTTGCACTTGCCAGGCAGGTGCTGTGCCACTGAGCTATATCCCCAGCCCTGATCTCTTGTGATTTTGCTGCTTTAATTTCCAAAGTATTTTTGCCACATCAACCAAATATTTAGAGAAATGTGAGAACATGGGGGTAGGAGTTTGAGGCTTATTCTATGGATAGGTCAGAGCAGGACTAGAGAGTGAGTGATCACCTTTCTGTGGGACAAGACAGAAGAACCCAGCTGGGCGAGCTCTGTAACACAGGCCCAGGACTAGTGGCTGAATGGAAAAGGCCTCTGTTCTTAGGCCTCACTTTGACCAGTTTAAGTGAGTTGTGTTTAGACTGCAGCTAAAAACTCAGAAGCATAACCCATTGGCTGACAGCACTAGCACCAAGGACCTGCATCTACCTCACCAGCCCCCATGTTCCCTGGTCCCTCAGGAGAGGGCTGTCACAGTCCTGCAGGGATACACAACAGCCTCATCTCAGGGGTTTCTCATGCCTACCCTCAGCCTTGTCTTTTCCTGATAGATCTACTACTGGGAGGCGGGCAGCCGGAACGAAACAGAGAAGATGAAGGTGCTGTTCCTCCCTGAGCCCACAGTGAAGCTTAAGAACCTGACCAGCCACACCAAATACCTGGTCAGCATATCTGCCTTCAACGCTGCCGGCGATGGGCCCAGGAGCGACCCCCGGCAGGGGCGTACCCATCAGGCCGGTAGGTGGGCACCTGTTTTCTCTCTGCAGGCCTCAGTTAGACTGACTTTGAGATCTCTGGCTTGTGTCACTGCCCTGGTAGTCTCTTGGTCCCATGGTAGAACAAAGCACCCTTTCTCTTAGTTTCCACAGTGTTTTTCTCTGTCTGTCCTTCACAGTCCCAGCTGGGGATCTAGAGAAGAGAGGCAGGACTGGGTGTGATTCATGCCTCCCAGTGCCTAGTCTGTCACAGTGCTAGGTCAGTGCTAGACAACAATGGTGGAGGTAGACATGTTTTCTCTGGAGCCCAAGAGGGCAGCAGAGGGAGGAAGGGCTTTGTGTTCACAGCCTGGCCTCGATCCTGCTGCTCAAGGTGCTGTCCAAAGCCACTTCATCATTTGTGCGGATCACTGGAGGTTGAGCTCCTTGTACATTGAAGCCAGGCCCCAAGGCCAGGTGCTCCTGGGTTTTGGGCCCACACACCACCCTCAGAACAGCTGCACACCAGGGCCAGGTCCAAGAGCACAGATGGAGCTGTGCTATGGAGTTGTGCTGCTAAGAGCCTTGGACCAATACAGAGCCTGGCAAGTATACAACAAGGCATCCTTCCAGTGCATCTCAGTTTCTAGTGGCCTGGAGATCAGAGGTCTCCCCAAGAAATGGCAGCCCTGCTTTGGGTCTTGGGGCTCTGGGTGACCCTTTGTGAGACCCAAGTTTGGGAGACTGTGGATGAAGATGCAGGGCTCAGGGATCCCCAATGTTCTATGGGCAGTGTCAGCAGACTGACAGCCCACTCAGAACACACCCCTGGGAAAGGTGCCTGGCAGCTTGTCCAGGAGATGGCTGTGCTAGAGTGCCAGGGCTGCCTTCTTTCCTCATCCAGTACCACAGGCCAGTTTGGGAATCTGAGTTGGAAGGACGTGGGTAGCTTGGGGGAGCAGAGTGCAGGGTTGGGCCACTTTGGGACACTGGAATGTGGTGGTTCATGGAATAAAGGACCCGAGGACAGGGAAGAGCAGAGAAAAAGGTGGGTGCTACCCTAATGAGTGCATCCAAGCAGCAAGAGGTGTAGGAATGGGAAGACCAGGTACCACCAGGCTGGGGGGCTGAGAGGGCAGCCTCAGTACATGCCCATCTGTACAGAGTCCAGGCAGAGAGTATGTAAGTGGCCCTGCCAGGCTCCCGGCCACACACTGGCCTTCCTTTCCACGGGCAGCTTCAACTGCTCGGTCAGCCACCTCTTCTCTCAGCCCTACACAGCCATCTGAACCCCCAGTGCCAAGGGGTTTAGATGGAAGAACACAGGAGTCTCCTGAGACCTTTGGACCCCTGAGAAAGAAGAGAGGAGAGGTACAGAGAGGAGGTGAGGAAGGAAGGGATGCAGAGAGGTCTTGTCTACCACTGAGCACCACCTGTCCCCAAAAGAGCAGGGCAAGAATCCCAGGAACCTTTCGGCAGTCTCTGGAAACCGCCATCTGCATGTCATTTTCTGTTTCCATCCATTATTCATTTTCGAGCATTTGTCAGTTCACCTCTCAGCTCCTTTGTGTTTGATTCTGTCATTTTCTCTGCCCTGTGTTTCTGATTGATCCTGGGAAGTTCGGAGGTGATCAATGAGTCTCCTTTTCATTCTGTGGCATTTAGACTTTTACTGGGTTGAAAATAACATCTAATAACATTTCCTTTCCTATATGGAGGCTCAGACGTGTGCATGTGATCCATAAAGCTGCCTTTGTGAAAGTCACTACAGTGTTCTCCATTCTTCCAGCTCCTGGGGCCCCCAGCTTCCTGGCATTCTCAGAAATCACCTCCACCACACTGAACGTGTCCTGGGGGGAGCCGGCAGCAGCCAACGGCATTCTACAAGGCTACCGAGTGGTATATGAGCCCTTGGCACCTGTCCAAGGTAAGACCAGAGGGATCAGGGGCAGGCCCCATGCTCCCTCACTCCTGGGAGCCTGGAAGGACAGTCCTTCATGTCCAAGTCTAGGGTGATGCGTGCCCCATGGAATCATGCCAAGAACCTTCTTTGACCTACTCCCTGACACCCAAATGTCTCTTTTCTCCCTTTCCTGAGATTCTAGTTCATATCTTCCCAGACAGAAGAACCCTGAGTTCTGCTCCAACACTTACCTTCCAGATACCGTCTACATTTTGGAAGAGGTGCAAATGCCCAGCATCCCTTCTATTCCCCACTCACTCAGCAGTTATTTATTCAGTACCTGCTGCATGCCAAGAACTGTTTAAGTGCTAGAATCCACTGACCCAGGAAAGCAAGGATCCTCATTGACTTGTATACTGAGATTCCTGTTCTCCAAAATCCAGAGTTTCTGCTCCAGGGAAAGAGAGGCAATACACAAATAATTAAATCACCAACCAAAAGTCTGACAGTGACAGGTGCTTTGAGAAAGAAGGATGAGGTAATAGGAGTGTGTGGGCCTGGGAAGGCACCAGGGAAGACTCGAAGTGCAAATGCCTGAGGGATAGCCTTTGGCAGAGGTCTCCATATGCACCATCCTGAGAGGGTAAGGCTCACTGTCACCCTGTGGAAGGCGTGCCACTGGCCAGAGCTTCCCAAGGTGATCTGGAGTTTCCTGGGGAAGGAAAGTGGAGTGTGAGGACCAACTGCTACAAAGCCAGGTCCTCCTGGCTAAATATCACCCCCAAATGCTGCGAACACGAAGAGGATTACTGATCACCCTAGAACGTCCACCATCAATCAGAAGCAGGCCCTCCTGAGAATGTGGAGGGAGAGTTAGGACACAAAGGAGCCTGAGCTGAGGCATGACAAAGGCTTGATAATGAATAATAGATGAAAACCAAAGATGAAATCCACTTGGCACCTGGGAGAATGGGTTGCAGGGATCAAGGAAGTCAGGACCTCAGAGAGCAGCTGGTGCCACGGGGAGCTGGGCAGCGGGCAGAGGGTGAGGAAGGCAGAAGTTGTGGGGAGAGTGTGTTCTGAGGGCAGAGCCAGTGGGATCCTCCCAGGGCTGCAGGGAGGGGCACCTGTGGGGTCAGAGTGTCAGCTGTCTCCATATTACTTTATTTCTGTCTGGGGCCATCGGTCTGTCCACTGAATTACTGATGTGCCCACTGGCATGTCTTCTTTCCCCATTGTACACCTAGAGATGAGTCGAGCTGTTTCTGCCCCATGGTACGGGCAGATTCCCCCCAGTAATGTACATAGACAGACTGTAAAAATTATAGATTATTTCATATCTAGTAGAAAAAATATAACCAGTACATCAAATAATATTGGCACTCCATTTAAAGCAGTGATAAAAGTTTCCTTTTAAAATAAGCGCATTCAGATAAAACAGGGAGATGATTTGAAGGAGGACATTTAAGCACCGGATTTTATTTCACCAAATCTAAGCTGCCATTGACTGTAAGATTCATTGTCACTTTATGACATGCTAAGGAAGAAAAAATGCTTCCAATAAACTATGGCCCAATACTTCTGTATTGTCAATTCTGAGCTGCATCCCAAATGAGAGATGTGACGGTTAAGAAAGAAAAACAAACTGTGCCTGAGATGATCGATGAGCTTCAGGAACTCTGGGGTGACCTGTGGACCTGCTGTTCTCAAAGTGCACAGCAAGCACTGGAGGGCTATCAAGTTGTTGTGGCCCCTGCTCAGTTGTGCTCTGTGTCTGGGAACTGCATGGCTTTGATGTGGCTCATTTGAGGTCCTGGGTGCAGAGGTGCAGAAGGGTACCTGCCCGTTGTTCTGTGCACTCCACAGGGAGGCCTTCCATCTTGCCTGCCACACACACACACACACACACACAAGTTCATGTTTCATGAGCCCATGTTATAAATGCCTTTTCAAGGAGATTAACCAAAAAGATCCATTGAAATAAGAAATGATTACCAAAAGACCAGGGTTCCAATTTACCTATGAGTCCTTCCCAATCAAAGACAGCTTTCTCATGCTTCCTCAAATAAGCACCTCACTAAGATGACCTGTTCTGTGGTAATGGGCTGCAGAACCTCGGGGACCCCACAGCATGTACCCCGAGCGCCCCCTGGGCAGCTACTCTTAGTCTTACACAAGAGCAGTTGCTCCCCAGACAAGATGGGCCCATGCAGCATCCTCAGTTGGAAATTCCACATGTGATCTTGGAGCATATTGGGAGTCCCTCCTGTCTGCACTTTTGCTCTTCTCAGTTGCTCCTGGGTTACTGCAAAACCTCCTCCACCCCGCTGCTGCTACCAATCTCTGAGGGACATGATGCACATTGCTGGTTTCCCACTTAGCGCCAGGGTGGAAGTTATCTTCACAATCATTTTGCATTAATGGAAAAGTCAAAGGGCATCTGAAAGGTTTCACATTAGATGATCACATTCATCACATTCAGTGCACTTGTGGCTCTCTGTGTACACTCTGTCAGCAAGACCCTGCCACAGTCAGAGATGGGCAGTGTTTACTGCACACTCATAACAAACCACACACTGTGCTATGCATGTCCCAGCCCCAAATCCTAAAGCTGCCACCTCAATTCCTTTTCTTGGACAAAGAAACCATTTGTAGAGCCCTTAGTTCACTTGCTCCAAACTGGCATTTGGAGAAGGAAGAAGGGAAGTGTGATTTGAATGCAAGTGGCCCTGTAGAAAAGCCAGGTCTCCACTGCTTATACAGAGGGAATTTCTGGAGCACTGAGTTTCTAGAAGCAAATGTGGAGGTGAGTGACACAGATGGGAGTACTGGGAGGTTCTGTCACAGCAAATCTCCATACTGCAGACAAACCAGGGACTGCACAGCAGGTGTGGGCTTGTCACTCACCCCAAGTGACAACAAGTGGAGTCACTTCGCCCACAACCATTTTTACCACTTTTCACAAGTCATAAGATTGTCTGTCACTGGCACTGTCCTTGTCTGTCTCTGAAGGCTGTCTCTGTCCTCTGTGATGTTTCTGTTGCTTGCTCCATGCCAAGAAACTGGAGGGGAGGAGGGTGAGCTCTTGGTTGTCATGGCTTGCACTCACCTTGCAGGTCAGGTCAGGTCGGGGCAGGTCCTTCTCTCAACACAAGCAGACCATGAAGAGCAAACCACTGCAGGCTTGGGGATGTTCCCTGCTCTCTGATTACTGCACATCTGTCACTACTGACCCACAGCATGCGAGCTGAGCTGATCACTGTGCTGGGGTGCCCCAGCACACAGGACAGATGCACCTTTGACTGGGACTCCCAAAGACTCCTCCTGCCCCCACCACTGGATTCTGTATTTCAACAGGGACCTGCTGAAATAGTAACCAGATCTCCATAAGACTTTTTCAGTATTATAAATGACTCCTAGAAGCTGCATGTTTCTCAAGATGTATTTGCAAACATAATGAAAACATCCAGCATCTTTGTTTGGGGTAGAGTTGTATTCTTTCCGCAGTCAGGGTGGTTCTCTTGTGAAGACTGCCAGAGATGAGACAGACATGTTTACACGTGTGAAAGTGAACTGCTACCTGCTTGAAGTGTGCCTTGCGGACAAAAATCTTTAAAATGTGCTACAGATGGTTTTAAAAGTAGGGGAAGGTTGTCTAACAGTGGTCTTGCCTGCTAGCTGTGGTTGGCAGATGCTCACATTTGTCTTCATGGCACAAATGACTGCAAAACCCTAGTATGTGGCACTGACCTGCCAAGCCAAGGGAAGCAGAGAGCACTACCCTTTCCCAGTGCTGTCACCCTGTCAGAAAGATACGGTCATCCTGTGTGCTGAGATGAGTCCACAGTCATGGCTGGCCACTGCAGAGACCACCATGCCACCAGAACACCACACCGCTGCACCATCACGTGCTGGACTACCACACCACCCAAACTACTACACCACTGGACCTCTAGGCTGCCTGGAACACTGAGATGCCTGCAGCACTCCTCCAGCCTGTTCTTTGGAACAGACCTATTTTTATGTTTTAAAAGATGTTTTAAACAAGTATTTTATGAAATTATACCCCGAGGCTTTGTAGTGCAGGGCATGGTTTAGAAATTGATAAATAAATAAAATTCAGACACACTTGAGGTAGAAGGAAGGCCAGATTGGTTCTAGTGGGATCAAGTTTACGGAATCTGTGCATGGGTTTGCTTTTACTCTGAGGAGAACAAAGGCATTTTTTGACATCAGAGAAAGAAGTTGCTACCAAAATAACTTTGGCTCTGACAAGGCCCAGTTCATCTGCAGATGATAGTCATCATGTTTTCTTGGTCACCTTGTGACATCTTTCCTGAGCATTGTGTATAATGTTGGGGGTCAGTTTCTCTGAGCAGCAAAGGCCCCATTTTTGTACAAAAACCCAAATATGGAAGGTCAATCAAAATCAGCCAAAATCACTCTGCAATAATTTGGAAGAAGATAATTTTGCTAAACACTTTTTTATAAGGCATACTGAGGAAACAGTGAACCAGCTTGAAAGTGTTTTGGATATCTTAAAGATTAGGGAAATTGCTCTGATGGCTGGGAACGATGGGTCCATTTGGTAGAAGACATTTTGTTCAGCTTCTCTGAAACAGGCCACTGAGAATTACAAGTGCCAAACAAGGGGAATGCCCTGGGTTTAAACCCCAATACAGATAAATGAATGAATGACTAAGCTGAACAGCACCACGTGACCTCCTGCACCAGGGCAGGCCACCCCAGGGTGCTGTGCCGGGGACTCAGGGCAGGAGATGCCACCCCCCAAGCACAGAAGGCAATTCTGCTGTGTCCTCTGCCCTCCTCCCGGAAGGGCCTAACAGAGACTGGTCCACTGAGAGCTCTGAAAGATCTTGTAGTTAAAGACTTACTTAACATTTTAAAAAATGCATTATCTTCAAACTTATTTAATCAAAGGCCCTCATTTTCCCTTCTGGCAAATACCACTTTATATAATTTTCAGTATTTATCCTTTCCCCAACACACACAGATACTAAATATCAATTTTCTAATTACACAATAATCTTTCTTACCCATAGTTTTGCTTCCTGCAGCTCCCATTACTCGGAGTCAGTTGTGGCCTGGAAACATTGAGTGAAAATTCAAGAAATAAACAACTCACATGTTGTAAACTAGGCACCATTCTGAGTGATAGGATGACTATCCTTCATCTTATCCCATTCTCTAGCTGGGATGTGAATCACACTTTTGTCAAGTATATCTGTGATCTCTATGTTATCCACCCTTTTGTCACCTAAAAGCCATCACAGTTTCCAAGAGGCTGTCCAGGAAACCCTAGTTTACAAGAGCACCAAAATACAAGGGCATTGATGCCAAGGGGCACCATGGTGTCACACAAGGAAGCACAAGTTGACTCTAGTACTAAGCGCCAACACTGCACAGCACCCAGGGAACACCTAGTGTACCTAGTATACCCACAGTTCTGGGTAGATATGGGGGCCCTTGAAATGTGTCTCCCATGGATAGGGGGTGCTGCTGTACTTCAGTCAGCAATGGTTTTGCATTGCTCACTGCCTCTGTGCCGTCATCATTCTTGAATGGAGGCATCAATACTTGTAGTGACAGTTTTTTCTTCATTTTAGCTTCAAGGGCCACAGATAACATTCCTACAAGTTTTTGAGACTGTGGGCCACAAGTTGGCTAACCTAGTCAGGCCACAGACCCCTCATGGAAGAGCCCACCTTTCACCTTATCGAGTAACTTCCTGGGTGTCTTCTGTACCCTCCTCTCCCTCATGCCTAAACCCTGAGGCTCATATCATCTACACAAATGATGCAGGATTTGGTACTGCTCAGGGCGGTGTGGGAAGGGGACCCTCTCCACAATGCCATCTAGGGAGCCTGTACTGATACAGGCAGAATTGTGACCCTACCCATGTCACCCATCTGTTAGATGAGTGTCCTCCCTCCTACTAAGGTGCCAGTGAGTTAGGCCATTTCTCCCAGGCACTGTGGGTTTGGTTCTTTTCTTCACTGACACTACTTATCAAGCTTAAATTCTAATTACACTTATCTGTGCTGCGAATTGGCCCTAATCACCACTTAAACTCCTCTTAATTGTAAGAATCACTTCCTCAGCCAACTACAGGCTGTTCTGGTTATCACCACAGATCAGACAGTGCTGGATTGCTTTTCGAGGCTCAGCACCTTCTCTTTGCTTTTGGCTGGTCCAGGTGTGAGCAAGGTGGTGACGGTGGATGTGAAAGGGAATTGGCAACGCTGGTTGAAGGTGCGTGACCTCACCAAGGGAGTGACCTACTTCTTCCGTGTCCAAGCACAAACCATCACCTACGGGCCTGAGCTCCAAGCCAATGTCACGGCTGGTCCAGCTGAGGGTGAGTGGGACTTGGGTGACAGGTGAGCCACACCTCCAGTTTCACTGAGCTGAGAATTTGTCCAGATCCTCAGCCTAGCCCTTCTGGCAGGGCAGAGCCTCGGAAGCTCAGGGCACTTGGGCAACATGGAAGTCTGCAGAGGCAATTGCAGCTGCTGCAGTGGACTCCTCATGTGCCAGTGAGCGACTTCCTGTGTGTTAAGCAAGGACATTTGTTTGTTTAATGGAAAGGTAAGCAAGAGAAAATATAGTGGCACCTCAGTTCACAAACACTTCCTGAACAATTTGGTTCACGAACAGAAGTGTTAGGCAAAATTTTGCTTTTGTTTGCAAACTCCACACTGGGTGATGAGCATGACTGCATCTATCTTTCTTGCACAAACGCAAGTGTGGCCATCTTTTCCAGAATTGTGGCATAATTAAGTTCATGAACCAAAATGAACCCAATTTTTGAAATAAAATTGAAAACTTTTCACACATCACAGGAGAGCCATGGGACTTTCCACTCAGCAAGCTCTTGGCCTTTGTTTAAACCCTGACAAGGCCTCAGCAGCAAGACAATGTTTGGGGAGTACAGCAGGTGCTGGGTGCTCTGCTGTATCATCTCTTTCTGACCTTTAATCACTTCCTGCTTTTTTTTTTTCCTGTCCCGAGGATTGAACCCAGGGCCTTCACATAAGCTACATCTGTAGCCCTTTTTATTTTCTTTTAATTTTAAATTTTTTATTTTGATACAGGGTCTTAATAAATTGCTCAGACTTGAGACCAGCCTTCCTCCCTCAGCCTTCCAGAAAGCAGAGATTACAAGTGTGCTCCACTATACCCAACTCACTTACCATTTTTAGGATGAAGTCCATGGTAGAGTGAGGCTCAGTACCCTATCTGGAGGGCTAGGAACCTAGAAGGTCTTGCCCCTCACCAAGGCACGACTAGTTCCCTCAAGGCCAATGACTCCTCTCTCTGTCCTGCAGGGTCCCCAGGTTCCCCTAGAGATATCTTGGTCACCAAATCCACCTCGGACTTAACCCTGCAGTGGACTGAGGGCAGCCCTGGCAGCTCGCCCACCACTGGTTTCGTCATAGAGGCCAGGCCTTCAGGTAAGCCCTGCACACCTGGGAGCAGTGGTATCTCAACCTAGGGCGGGCAGTGCTCTGGAGCTGGGCTGGGCAGGATGGAAGGAGAGGCTTATCCTTCTGCTCCTCCTGTGTTTTTGTGACCACAGCTGTGCTATGACCTCACAGTCATCAAGTCACAGTGTGTTAGCCATAGGACACTTACCTCAGAAATAGGACAAAAGCAGCTGAAGAACACTTTGAAACATTCCACTTTCTCAGCCAGACCCAAGAGTGTCTTTAGGGCCACACTGGGTCAAATGCTGACAAATGTGGACAAAGCCATGCTCTTCCTGATACTTATGAATATTCTTGGGCTTCTTAAAATGAGGTCTAAGATCAGCTGCTGCTCTGCTTTTCACACACCCTTACTTCCATTCTACATTTTTTATCTTGTTTCCTTTTTATTTTTTATCAATGCATCTTTTATTATTATTATTATTATTATTATTATTATCAATGCATCTTAATTGTACACATTACAGGGATTCAGTGTGATAGTCTGACATATCATGTCATGTGCATTGCTCATATCCAAGCACCCTTTGTCCACACACCATACCCAGTACCTTCCCTGTCCCTATTCCCCTCCCAGGTTGACTTTTCATAGTTCCCAAATGTGCAAGAGAATGTGCAGAATCTGTCTTTGTGGGTCTGAGTTATTCCATCTAACATAGGTTCCCCTCATTTCATCCATTCTACTGTAAATGGCAGGATTTCATTCTTTATAATCAAATAATACGCCATTGTGTACCTGCACTACACTTTCTTTCTCCACTGTTCTATGGATGGGCAGTAGGCTTGTTCTCTGTCTTGGTTATTATGAGTAATTTCAGTTGGATATGACCCAAGAATAGTATTGATTGCTGGGTTATGTAATAGTTTTAGCTCTTTGAGGAACCCCCATACTGTTCTCCATAGAGGCTGTGCTAATTTACATTCCCACCAATGGCATAGAAGAAGGAGTTCCTCTCAGCTTTAATAATGAAAGATGAATATTATTAGAAAAAGGAATTTTTGAAGAGTTGAACAGGATGCTGCTGCTAGGAACAGAAGACATCACCAAACAGAGAGAGTGCTGAGCAGTGTCCTCACAGCCTCCAGAGGATTCCCACCGTGAATAGGAACAGCTGAGGCTGAGCTAGGTGACCTGTCAGGGGGTCTTTGGAAGACACAGTGAGCCACCTGCTGGATGAATCACAGCCCAGGAGTCCTTTGGGTCCAATATAAAGAGTATGTTAGACCAAGAGGAAAGACTCCCATAGTTACATCCACCAGCATGTTCAGAGATGTCCCTCCGTTATCTACCACCAAATTGCATTTACACGGTTACAAGTTAGAAGTGCATGTTGAAAACTTCTAAGGAGGACCTAGTATTTGAGACTGAAAAACCTTATTGTAAGAAAAGCATCATGACAAATTCTTTGATTTAATTCAAGAATGCATTAAGTTAGCGGAGTGTGTTAGTGCATGCCTGTAATTCCAGCACTCTGGGAGACTGACGCAGAAGGATTCCAAGCTTGAATCCCAGGCAACTTAGTGATTTAGTGAGACCTCATCTCAAAATATAAATGAATGAATGGGCTGAAGATGTAGCTCACTGCAAAGGCCTTGGGTTCAATCCCTAGAACTGCAAAAAAAAAGACTGTATGACTTTAGGCTGCTGACCTGGGCCCTGCTATTGTCTGCTGTGCAGGACATTTGGTCAGCTGAGACAGAGGGTTCCAAACCAGGAGAGGGTCACTGGGTCTCCCTTCACCCCAAAAGCAGATGCCACAGGGCAACTGCCTGCTGTCTACCAGTGACATTTAATGTGAGACACTGTCAGAGGCTGACAGGACTCTGACAAATGTCTGCAGAGGCTTGGGCTGGGATAGAGCAACAGTGGTGGAACCTGCATTTAAGATGATGGTTCCATAATGTTTTCCCCTAAATTTAGGGATAATCACTGTGTTGACTTCTGTCATGCTGAAGGGTCTGCTGTAGTCTGGAAATCATTTGAGTGCATGCCTAAAGGTATTTTCTGGAAGCTTGGTGCCAGCATGGTAATGTTGAAAGGTGCTGGAGCCTTCACAAGCTGCAGCCCAGTGGGAGGTGACTTGATCATTTGAGGTGTGGCCTGGGAAAGACTAATTCTGTGGAGTCTTGTGGAGTGAGCTGCTTCTCTAAGAGTGAGTTGTTTTAAAGGAGCAAGACTGGCCCTCCCACTCTTCAGCCTCTGTGTCACCTGTGATTCCCCACCCCCACCATATGCCTCTACCCTGGGATGCTATGGTCATGTTGTGATGCAGCCAGAGAGGCCCTCACCAGAGCCAAGCAGCCACCAGCACCCTGCTCTCTAATCTCCAGCACTATGATATTAAGTAAACCTCTTTCTTTTATAAAGTATATAGCCTTGGGTATTTCATTATAGCAACAGAAAATAGACTCATGGACAAAGCCTATGGGTATAATTCAGCAACTCCCTAAACTTGGATGGCAAAAAGCCCACAGCTGTATTTTTGTTAACTTCTAATTGAAATTTAGCATTTCTGTTCATTATGAATGGAGGGGTATTAGTGTGCTAGAGTCATAACAAACTCCTGGGCAGCTTAATCAATAGAAATCTTTTACTGCTCTGGAAGCTGGAAGTCCAAAAAAAGAAGTCAGCAGAGTTATTTGCTTCTTATGACTGTGAGGAGGAATTTGTTCTGCTTTTCTCCTAACTTCTGGTAGCTACGGGCCATCCTTGCTGCTCCTTGGCTCAGAAGTACATTGCCCTTCCTTTTCCCAGGGCCCTCTCATTGTACTTTTTCCAACTCCAGATTCCCTCTTCTTGTAAGGCCACTAGTCCATACTGAATTAGGAATCACAATACTCTAGTTGACCAGGTCATCTTAACTAAATAGATCTGCAATCACTCTGTTTCCAAATCAGGTCATTCTGAGGTACAGGTGGTTAGGGCTTCAACATAAGAAGTTGCCCATTATTTATGGCAGGGGGGTAAAGGCATAAGTCACCCACAGTAACAGGTGAAAAACCTCTTGAGTAACAGAAGTGTCTAGGATTTGCCAGCTGTGGAAATCATGGATATTCACATGTGACATTCCAGCTGTTGCCAATATTTCAGTTTTGTTTACACTTGTCGCAACTTTGAAATTACGGCTGTTTGTAGACTCTGCCAGACCTCCTTAGTCAATAAGTTTGTAAAGGATCTAGGCTTCTCAGTTGCCCTAGAATAATGGTCACAGATTACCTAAATGCAACTGTCTCCATACACCTTTGAATGAACCATGTAACTGAACAAGCAGCACAAAGAAAAATGACCCACAATCATGTCTGCGCTAGCAGGAGACAGAGGTTAGCAGGAGCTTTCACTTGCCTCTAAGTAATTGAAGCATTACCATGATAATCAATGTCCTTTTCAATCCCACTTCAAGTGTCTAAAACCATTCTGAGAAGATGTCCTTAAGAGTCAACCCATTACCAGTGGGTCAGTGATGCAGAGTAAGAAGCCCAATCTTACAGGTGATTTCCCTCTACCTAGACGCCTGTCTGCCTCAGTGTCTATTATCCCAGCAGACAGGTGGCTCTCAGAGAGCTCCAGGGGAGGTATTTTGTGCCTCAACTGTGCCTCCGCTGTGCCACTGTCAACATTCTGGCATAGGACAGATGCTGCCACTGGAGGAAAGCAGGTAAAGGTACCTGAATGCCTCGGTATTATTCCTTATAACTGCGTGGGACTTTACAGTGACCTCAACATAAAAAGTCAAGTTTAAATAACAAAAAGCCAGGCAGGCCTCCCCCTGTTCAGTCCAGCACACTAATGTGTCTTTGGATCCAATGTCCTCGTGTACAAGATCAGCTGTGGAAGGCATAACACCTCACCAGCCAGATGCCTCTGCCTACCTTGAGCCTTAACTCCGGTGACTGAGTCTCAGAACTTTGTAAGAACAAGCAGATCTGGACCCGCAGGCGAGGGCTGCCTGGGGGCCACAAGCAACTTCTCCAGTTGCTGTCAGGCAGGAGACAGGACACCAGCTACTGGTGCCCAGCTTCCAGGCATCAGCAAAACTGTGTGAATAAGAACTAATTGGCACGTTGCTTGGCTTCTTGCTGGGCTGCACACCTTGTGCAGAAGTTAGTTGGAAGTCTGTACTCAGCAAGGATGTTGGAATGTGGAAATGGACCCCACAAAGAGGGCTAAGACATGATGAGACTGACCTGAAAGACACCACCTTTCTCAATGATAGCTAAAGTTCTTGCTTCATTTTATTACCCTACCCTAGGTTTGAAAGAAGGTTGCCAGCGGTTTTCCCTTTCAGATCATTAGCAGAACCCAGGTGGGCTGCCAGACCCAAAAGCTGAGAAAGCTGCCCCCGACCTCTGTGGCTCAGGCCAGTAGCAAGTTGGAGTAGAGCGGGAGGCTTTTATGAATTGTCAATATTTAAACACCTTGCTGGTAGCCAGGAGCCTGGATCTCAGCTGTCATCTGTTTCAGGCCTCATTACACAAAGCATTAAATGCTGTATCTTCTCATTTTCTCCACCGAAGCTCTCTGGCAAGACGTCCTCCAGGCAGGGAATGGTTACAAAGGTTGTACGGGTCTGGTTCGTGAGGAGCTGCCACTGACTGGCTTTGCAGGCACTTTGTAGTAGGTGGGCCCTGTCACACCAGAGGCCTGTACAAGCCTCATATTGCCACATCCAGCCATATCACTCCCTGGCCCTCGGAGACACTAAGCTCATCATCTGTGTGGCTGCTGTGGGCCCAAGTAGCCCACAGATAACACTCTCTCCCTCCTTGGTCTCCCTCTCCCTCCTTGGTCTACGTGCCCACTTCCAGCCTGCAAGTTCTGCCAAAGAGCCTCACGGCCTCCATACGCTGGGCACACAGAACTGAACAGTGGCTGGGCCATAGAGGCCCTCTGATTCCCAGAGAGGGTGACACCAAGCGTGTTCCAAAGACACACCCATCAGATTCCACCAGGACAGACAGCAGCTTATTCATTTCCATGGTGATGCACAAGTGTCCCCCAGTCCATGTCACAAAGCTCCCTGGAAGACAGTGGCAACTATGCAGTGGGCAGATGCGGATGATTTATTTACACAAATTATTCCAAGGCCTTTTACTGTGTAGTTCACGAAGCCTAATTTACATATTTACACAATACACTGGAATGGCACTAAAGGAACTGTAAATATATTTTCCTCTCCAAAGCAGCCATGAAATACATAGTTAGACCGTGCCTGGTGCACACAGACAGTGTATGGCTTTGTTCACAGATGATGCCTCCAGCCAGAGGAAGAGGAGGGGTCCTCTCCACTCTCATCCTCCTGGGCTCTTCCAGGTCCTTCCCCCTTTGTTCTGTTAATTTTTAGTTTCAGTTGAACCAGGGAGAAAATCAGTGCTGTTACGAAGGCAGAACATCCACACAAGGTCCCACAGCCGCAGACTGAGCAGGAGTACCAAACCACTGCAACCCTGCCTCACGCAGCCCGCTCTTTGTCACCTCTTGTCTTCCTGGAGCCTTGTATGTTGACAGCGTGTCGGCCATGTGTTCCATCACAAGCCACTCCTTGCATGCAGACACACATGGCTTGCTGTTTTCTGCCTTGAGTGAGGATAATAAAAGTAATAGAAGGACTTTTATTAGCAGATGTATTCAGCGTTGTGTTTAAGTCCCACCTGTTCCAGTGACATCTCTAGCCTAGCTCGACCGTTTAGACACAGAGCAATGGCAGTGTTTAAGAAATAAACAGCTGACAGGCTTTCATTTGCTCGAGCTGCAGGCTGACAGTCAGGTTGTTGGTCGTGTGAGTTAGCGGAACCAGAAATCTCAGGCAGTGAATGACAGTTTCATTCAGCATGGAGACCCTGGTTAATTGTCCATGAAATCACACTTTTGTATTGGCTGCAGCGTCTGCCCTAATACCTGCGGGGCACCACTCAGTCCTGGTGGTGGTTGGAGGGATGCATTCAGCAGCGGTGTCCCCTTGGACACACTGTGCAGGGCTCTGTCTCGGTTCAGAAAAGAGATCGTATCCTGCACTCATCAGGACATTGTCGAGGAGCAGATGTGCCTCCTACTGTCAGGGCACGAGAGAGACGCTGTGATGGAAAGATAAAAGCTGACTCACTGTATCTGCCAGAAACAAGCATGGTCTCCAGTATTTGTCTTAGAAAAGATTTCTTTCTGGAAAAATCTTCGATATTAGCCACTTTCCTTCTTTTAGCAGACAAATAATGCAATAAAAGGAGCAAATAGTGGATTTCTTTAAAGAAAAAACACCTAGGTGCAGAGCTAGACATGCACTTGTGGATTCTTATTCATCTTTCCTCCTGAAGTTAACGGGATTTCAGGTTTGTGATGTCGCGGGCTGATTTAGCAATATTTGCAAAGTTTCTTTCTCAGCAGCTCCCCTGCTTTCTTAAGATCTTGACGTGGAAGTTTTCCCACAGTGTCTCAGTAACAAGAATCTAGGAAAGTGTTCTTCCCAGTGCCCAGGAAGAACAGAGCGGGGAGCATACTGGTGGGGTTTGAGTTCCCTCCACAGCATGGACCTCCCTGAGTTCCCTGGATTCCACAAGAGTGCTGCCTGGAGGTTTAAAGCATGGCCCCCACATGGGTCAGAAAGATGGAGGATCCGTCATTCATGGACCAATCACCTGGGGTCTGGCTTTCAAAACGCCAGGACTCTTCTCTCACCCTGGGGCCGTAAATGTCCATGATGGCGACTTCACAGCTCATCCTCCAGAGGAGGGCAGCCAGGCTGAGAAACCCAAGTGTCTCAGCAGAGTGAGCCACTCCTGGCATTGAGAACCGCCTGAACTGTATGCTCTGGATTGTTTTGAAAAAACATATGGTACTTTTCTTCCCACTGTGGATGGAGATGGAGTCCAGGCACAGGGATCCTCCTGGTGCATGGAAACCAGTCATACAAATCTTATTATTGCTAATAGTTCTATAATGTTATTTTTCCTGCTAATTTGTAGAGATACTTTTCCCCATCACTGATTTACTGAGATATTTAGCAGTATAATACAAATGAGAAAAACAACCCACAGTTGAGAAACTGGATACTGTAGTGGCTGCCAATTTTTTTTCTTGCCCACTCATGATCATGGTGTAAATATTGGTATGGATAAATAGCCCAGTGAATTATAACTGGAGCATAAAATGCTGAATATGCTAACTTAGGCAAGCCAGAATTAAGCAGAATAAAAATGTGAACATTTTTTCTCTTAATTCAAAGCAAAATTGTCATGGTATGACATCCCCTCCCCATTTTTGAATATAAAAGGATTGCTAAATAAATCTTTCAGTGTCGAGATTCTGTATCAATATTTTAAAATGTTTTTATAAAAAATGTACGCCATTCCTGGAGCTATGACAGAGCGCTTAAAATAAAATGTGGCCTCTAGGTGATGGTAAAGGAAGAGGAATCATTTTTCCCCCTGGCCACAAGAAAGCATTAGAGAAACATTAATGCAAAAGACATTCAGGGAACTTCCTGTAGAGGCATCCAGACCCCAAAAGACTCAGAAAATCTTGGTGCCTTAATTTCAGTGAGCTTAAACAACATTCAGTTTGTAAGTATTTTTGTCTCTAATCTCTTATATCAGAAGATTATCTTTTTAGAGGAGGAGCACTCCACAGTTTATTCAGCACTTAAAGCCCTTGAACAGTGACTTGCTTACTAAGAGTCTACGGAGGTTGTTATTTACTGAAAGCCCACTCAAGCGAGGTCCTAGGACAGGCCACGGGACAGCAGGTGGGTAGTGGGAGGATGGACAGTGGTGACAGATACTTGTTGATCTCTTGATAAACTCAAGAGCCCATAAGGAAAGCAGCCCTGCCTCCCTGGAGAGTAGGGTGGGGTCCTGCATGGCCATGGCCTTGATTCTCATCCACCCCTGCCCTGCACTGTGCATGGCTCACAGAGAACCATTCTCATCTAGCTCCCAAATGGTGTAACAGGGTCCAGCCAAAGACCAGGGCCTGGGACAATTAGCCATGAGTGAAGGATAAAGAAGAGGAGGGATGAAGAAGCCTCCCCAGGTGAATGAGCAGCCTGCTCAGAGTCAGTGCACAAGCACTCCTGACTGTCCTTTTGCAGAACTTGCATGGAACCGCAGTGTCACTCCATGTGTAAGCCTCAGTATTTTAAGTGGGAAACACCCCACTTCAGCCACAGCTTGCCATCTTAACATTATTACTGTAATGCGTATCTTGATGAGACTTGATGATAGTATGAATATTTAGACGTAAATCATTATTATTCTGCTCCTCGGCCCGTGCAGAGATGTGTAACTTTAAAATCATTCACATCTACTCCTTCATTAACCTGTGACTGTGAGAACTCAGTCCGGCAAACTCTAAATCCTCTGCAAACAGAGCCTGACACACTGGCAATTTCCTGCTGTTTACCGTGGTGCTAATCCATCCGAGTGAGTCTGGTGCTCCCGTTTGACAGGCTGGTTCCTGGATCACCTCAGGGCCCCATAAAGCTGTCGGTGCATGCACATGCATATTCAAATGGTGTTTCCTCTCCCAATCGCCTGCTTTTTAAAGTATCGCATACCTGTGCCTATAAAAGAAAATACAGCATGTGAAGAATTGCTACTTCAAATGAACATTTTGGGCTTTGAGGCTACCTTTCAGCAAACAGCCTCCTTGGGGAGTAAATTTATATTTTATTTTACAAACATTCATGTACTGCTTGCTACGTGTGAAGCACTATTCTAAGCACTTTATGAATAATAACTTGTTTAACCCTCAAAGCAAACCTATGATATAGATCCTTTGTTATCACTATTCTACAGGCAAAGCGCAGAGAGGCTGAGTTCTCTGCCTGAGGTCACACAGTTAATTGACAGGACCAGGCTTCACACCAAGGGCTGTCTAATTTCAGACTCATCCTTTCAGCCGTGATGCTGTGGGGGTCTTTGCTTTTGACAAGAAAATTTCAGCCAGGTGTGGTAGCACTTGGGAAGCTGAGGCATAAAGATCGTTGTGAGTTCAAGGCCAACCTGTACTTCATTTGCTCCTTCCTTCCTCTCTGCAGCAGATTTTGTGGCTTTAATTTTAATTTTATTGACATTTTATATCAGCGCTTAAGTAAATTCAGCATTTTTTTCACTGTAGTAAAATATGCATAACATAAAATTTGCCATTTTAACTTTTTGGAGCATTTAATAGAGTGCTTGAGTGCATACACAGTGTGCAGCCGTTGCCGCTATCCATCCACGGAGCTCTTTGCGTCTTCTCAGACCGAAACTCTGTCCTCACTGAACATTGACTTGCATCCCCTGGGCCCCCTGTTCATGAGTGTGGCTGTTCCCAGGACCTCTCCGAGGCGGAGGGCTTCACTGCCTGTCTTTCTGTGGTGGGCTCATTTCCCGGAGCTTTCTGTCCTTGAGGCTCACCACTGTTGTGCCCAGCTTCCGAATGCCCTTCCTCCATACGGCTGAGTAATGCTGCACTGTGCCATACATTGTTTATCCGTCTGTGCACAGACCCTCGGGCTGTTTCCTCCTTTCAGTGATTATGAATCACACTGCCATGTAGGTTGGCAGACAAATATCTGTTGGAAATTCAGTATATATTCTTAAAATTTATACTTATATCTGGTAATTCCTGAACACAGAGTGGAAACCTGGGCACTCTTGGGGTGGGTTTGATGCTGAAGCCACTTCAGAGGCTGCTCAGCCTTGATGCAACATGGTTTTAAAGCTGTCCTTTAACCCGTTTCCCCTTTGTCCCAGAAAAATATTCACTGGCTATAGTGGCTAAGGGGTTTACCCAAAGATAACTCACAGATTACAGTTTGTCCTTACTTCTGAAGTTTACTACAAAATCTCTCTTGTTTACTATTATCTCTGAGTGGGTTACTGCAAAGTTTGCCGTTTTCACAAGAACAAGGATGAAGACCAAGGGGGAAACATGCTATTTTCATATGTGATGTTCCACTTTACGTTACTCCATGCTTTGAAATTTACCACATGGAAAAAAACATTGTTAAGTACTAATCACCTTATGCATTTCTTTTACTTTAGGTTTGGAGAAAAGTTCTGTTTAGAAAATTTCCAAAAGTGGTTTTTGTATTTTCACATTGAAAACCAGACTTGCTTCAGCCTGGAAGAGTGTGTTTATGTAAAATGAAGGGACCACTGGCAGCAAGCTGAGCTTTTGTTTTGTTTTGTTTTGTTTTTCCTTAAAGGGAAATGGGTTAAGCTGAAAGCAAGGGCCAACTGCCCAGGGGAGGGAGAGGGGGCCCAGGCAGGGTTACCACTGAGCAGATGCAGATCCCATGATACTGGCATCTGTCCACTTGCCATCCAGTGCCCTGCTGTGACAAAGAATCAGCCCCATGTCTGTTGGGTTGGGTAACGCTTCCTGGCTGTTTGGCCCACAGTGTAGAAAATGAGCGTGGTTGCACTGCAGAGCTGGCAGGCCTACAAGAGAAGCTGGGGCTTAGAGTCTCTACCCTGACCCTTTGGATGCATGGTGTTTCCAATTAGGGTACAGATGTGACACCTCAGCTGCACAGGACCTTCTGGTGATGAAAGGGTGACCAAGCCAGGTGGAGTTGTCAGTTTTTCAAGAGAGGTTGGTAATGGTGTGCACAAGCAGGCAGTAAGAGCAGCAGCCCACAGGGAGACAGCCAGGAACTCCAAAGACAGATGGGGTAAGAAACCAGAGGGGCACAGGAATAGGTGGAATAGGTGGGAACAGGACCAGTGAAATGCTGCTGTACTACTTGCAACTGCAGCAGATTCAGTCCTCAAGGAACAAATTTGTCTTTCTTCCTTTGCCCCAGGCAACCCTCACCAGCCCTGGTCCAGGGAAGCTTGGGACTGATGGCCAGGCAGGTGCAGTGTCCAGGGCCTGGAGCTGGTGTCTGAAAGAACACCTTCCTCACCTCTGTTCTGTGTTGCTCTCTATCCCTCCTGCAGATGAAGGTTTATGGGACATGTTTGTGAAGGACATTCCCCGGAGTGCCACGTCTTACACCATCAGCCTGGATAAGCTCCGGCAGGGAGTAACATATGAGTTCCGGGTGGTGGCTGCCAATGAGGCGGGATATGGAGAGCCCAGCAGACCCTCCCCGGCAGTGTCAGGTAGGGCTGGTCCACGCAGCTGAGGGGCAAAATCGTTTTTGTCAGGCTGCACCTTAGAGTGATACAAATGTTAAGACAAAGTCAGGTCCCACCCACACACTGATTTCAGCTGCCTGGATGGGAGACCGACCTGGCTTCTTTTAACCCGAAAGTGATCCTGGTGTGCAGACAGGTTGTGACCCTAGATTGGGGGTCTTAACGAGGGGTTGGCTGGAGGATGATGGACAACAAGATGAAGGGGTTGGAGAACAGGTACCTGCTGGGACAAAAAGGAGCTGGGGGTGGTGGGCAGAGTCCAGCCAGTAACTATAGGCTGAGCCAAAAGATGTCCAGCCTCCCTACTACTACTCTTCCTTATGCTGCGAACATGTTTCATCCCTTGCTTGGTGGCCTGTTTGTTTGTTTTGAGGTTTTCACTAATTTACCAAGTTGCTCAGGTTAGGCTGAAATTTGCAATCCTCCTGTCTCAGCCTCCCAGAGTGCTAAGATTCCACACCTGGCTTCACTTCCTGCTTTTAGGTTGCCCTACTTACTGACCCCATTGCTGAAATTACAAACAGCCTTTCTGTTATCCAGGGGTCTGAGGAAGGATGGGGTCTATGGATGAACTGGGGCCCTATCCTGCACCCAGATCTAGGAGCACCCTTGGATTTGATGTCCCTCAGTGAAAAGGGCAAATGGCCAGGGATTTAGCTCAGTGGCTTAAGCACCTGCCTGGCAAGCTCGAGGTCATGAGTTCGATCCCTGGTACAAAAAAAAAAAAAAAAAAAAAAGGCAAAAAGAGGGGCTCAGGAGTCTATCTCAGTTTTTAAGAAGCAATATTTGGGGACAAATACTCATTTAACTAATTTTATTGCGACCATCTTAAACTGCTCCAAAGTGTAGAGAGTAGGGTAAGGAGCCCCGGCACACAGCAGTTTAGGATCTGGTTCGTCTGTGAAAAACTCATACAATGGGATTGCAAACTTTAGGTCCACGTGTGCAGCTGAAAACAAGCGCTCCTTCTTTATGTGGGACGTGACTCGCTCACCGTCCTCCAGCGCATCCTGCATGGATGCCTCTCTGAGCTTCCATTGTATGCAGATGCTGGCCTTGTATTACCACCCCGGCTGTGGCACATGGGGCTCCTGCCCTGACGTGAGAGCCTAAAAGACAGCAAAGCCTTTCTTTCCCACCAGTGCGAGAGCCAGGCTACTATGGGTGCTTGGGGCCTTGTTACATGACATATTGAATGCTCAGCCTAAAAACCTGCTTCTATCTTTTAGGTTCAAAATACTGTTATTTCCTAAGAAACCCTGTGGCAGAACATTATCCAAAACCAATTTCCCCTTTATTCCCAGTGTGCACACGTTCTTCATTCAGCCTGTGATACACTTAATGCAAGGTAGATGTGTTTTCTGTAGACTTTGGCAGCTGCAGGCCGACCCTGGGCTTTGCCTATAAGAGACTCCACATTTTGGGGGCCTCAGATGCCAGAAACCAGCCCCATGTAGGGAGGCTTCCAGAAGGTGCAGAACAGGACTCCAGGGCCAGCCAACACCCACTGAGAAATGGCTTAGTAAACAGAACATGACCTCAGAAAGAGGAGTTCCTTTTTGAAAAGCAACTTTTTAATGAAACCTTGCCTATTCATTTCTCAAAAACAAATCTTAAAATGAAGCTGGTAGTTCAGCTCAGTTTTTCTGGAGGCACAAAATAAATAAAACACAGTCCCATCCTCCAGGAACTCTGGTCTGGTGGAGGATGCCAACAGGTAAGCAGACAAATACATCTGGTAAGTGCCTGCCATGAGAGGCTTTACAGGTCTGTGGACACTCAGAGTTGGGCAAGAAGCAAGAGTTAAGTCCTGGGGATCTTCAAGGCTCAGTCTTCACCCCAAAGCCAGTGGCAACCCTGGAGGATGGCAGGAAAGGACAGTTTGACCTCCCTGGTAGCAGTGTAAAATGGATGTAAATAAGTTGGGGCATGCAGAAAGGCTGGGACAAGGTTCCTGGGCATCGGCAAGAGGTGATGCCAGTTGCAGTGAGGGCACAAGGGCCAGGGGGAAGAAGGTTCTGCAGGGACCAGAAGCAGGACTTTAATCCAGACAGGGTTTTTAAGCATGAAGTTAGAGGAGTGTGATGGTAGATGGCATGGGCAAGGTCAGGGCAAGGGCAAGGATAGAGCTGTCTCTGGGCTAGGAGAATCCCAAGATCATTTTGTAGAAAAGATGGAAAATTGCTACAGCAGAATTCCCAAAGCCTGCTGCAGAGGTCACAGAACCTAAGCTGCTCCCTAGGAAAAGGGCCCACTGACCCACGGTAGCCTGGTCTGCTTTTGTCTTCCCTGTGACTCAACATCCCCTGAGTCCTCTCTGTGCCAGTCTCATAGGTGACAGCCCTATCTGGAACTCCTGTGCAGCCTCACTGTGAGTTTGTGTCTCTTCTGCAGCCCAAGTAGAAGCCCCATTCTACGAGGAGTGGTGGTTCCTGCTAGTGATGGCGCTCTCGAGCCTGATCATCATCCTGCTGGTGGTGTTTGCCCTGGTCCTGCATGGGCAGAACAAAAAGTACAAGAGCTGCGGTGCAGGTGTGAGCTCCACCCATTCTCATTCCTGTGCCCCCATGTTCCTACAGTGCCCAGCTCCTTGTCTCTGCTGTATTTGCCCTTCCTGTCTCTGCCTTTCCCTTCCATTGATCTGGAGGACATGACACAGGTACAGTGACTCTACTTTCTGGAGATGGCAGGCAGACTTAAACCAGAGCTCTGGCCTGGTGACCAAGATCCTGCCTGACGGGCCTCAGCTCAATCACATGCCCGGTTGCAGCATCTGTCATTCAGTCAGTCAGCCTCAGCACTCTCATGAGCACTGCCGCTCAAATGCACCAGTGTTTTAGGTACGATCAGAAAGGATAAGCAGTAGGCAGACTCACCACTGTACATCCGCTGTGATGCAGTGAGTTCAGGCACACTATTTCAGGGTGGCACATTGGTGTTGCAGAAGTGTTCTTGTGACTCAGCCCCTCTCACAGGCTTGATCTCGGACCACACCTTATGTCCCTAGTCCAGTTCAGACTCTCAAAAGTGACTGTTCTGCTCCCAGCCCAAGTTGTTCCCCACCTGGCACAGGGCATGTGCTCAGTCACTAAATGTGTTTTGCAGAATGCATCATAGTTACAGAAATGATCAAATGGGTGTGGGGTTAGGCCGGCCACAGGAGAGTGTGTTAGTGTAGACATTAGAAGCAGCCAAATGAATGTGTGTTGCTATGTGGCAGCATCAGAGTGGCCTCTTGGTGGAGAAGCACAAACAGGAAAGGAGCAGTGAGAGCCTGGAGGGGGCCAGAAATGCTCCACATTCCACACAGAGATTACAGTACAAAAGCTTACGATCAGCACTGATCAGTGCAAAAGCTTAAGATCAGTGCATTGAATGCATTTTAATATCCTCAGTATATCAACAAAAATTGATGCAATTACCTGTGAGGTCACTTCTTTGCATAACCAGAAAATAACTGAGCTGTACACCTACAGCCTGTTTTTAACCCATACAACATCTGCCAAAGCTATAGCTGAGCCAGAGAATATAAATGGGAAACTGAGGCAGGAGGTTTGCATGTTTGAGTCCAGCCTGAGCAATGTTATAATACTTTGTCTCTAAATAAAAAAGGGCTGGGGAGGTAGCTCAGTGGTAGAGGGCCACCTGGGTTCAATGCCCAGTGTTAGGGGAAAAAAATGTGGACTGCCCTCTGATATCACCCCACCAGCTAGACTGGATATCCTCCTGAGCCCAGCTCTGTCACTAGGGAATTCCCATCGGTCTGTCTTTTTTTATGGTGCTATAAAGATGAGGCTGGCCAGACCAGGCCTCGCACCATCCCTCCCCATGCTGAAGGGGTTAATAAACCCAGGCCCCTAAAAAGCCTTGCCATTTGCTTTGGTAACATTAAGCAATTCATCCCTCAGAGAAAGGATTTATTTTTTTTCTGTATAAATTCACTTCTAACAAGTGTTCGTAAATCAGATTTTATTCCTGTGGGATTTGCAATATATGAATGGCATGTCATTTTACTGAGTTAATGCTATTACAGAATCCTATGTGTAGTGCATAGAAAATCTCCCTGCTTTTACTCCTCCATCTGCAAAACAGACTTGAAAAGGCAGATCTGACCTGAATCTTCTGATACCTGGCTTCACCCTGGAGTATTAATTTAGCATCATAATTGAAGCCAGGGGCGGGGGTAGTCTCACAGTGTGCCTACCTTCCTGCCTTAGAGATGCATGGAAATGAAGCCTGTGGCAGGGCAGCACTGCCCACTTCCCTGTCCTGCTCGGGCTCCCCAAGCTGCTGTCCTGGGCCCCATTCCTTTCAATTCTGGCTCTCACCTGCCCATCTCAATATATAAGCCCCTGCAGTTTAAGGTAGCAAAGCAGCCACACGCAACATGAAGACAGAGAGGCCATGGGTTTATCCGGCTTTTAGTTACCCATCTGCAGGCCTGGGTAAAGATCAGTGCTTGCTAGTAAAAGCAGCCTCTAACTCCATCAGTGGAGGAGTCTCTCAGGGTTAATACAGACTCGCCACACACTGGTATATCGTAGCAGCCAGCAGGATGGTGGGGATCATAGCAGACAAAGTTCACACCTCAAAGAGCATCTCACCCAATAGGGGAAGATCGAAGTCAAAAAGTAACAAGTATGCGCGCATAAGTTCCCTGGGTGAGTGAAAAGCAGTTAATGCAGGTTGAGGAGAGTGAAAAAACGAGGGAGGGGAGGAAGGGGAGAAGGAGGTGCTCTGGGGACAGCAGGAGGAAGCACTGTGCCCCATAACACTTGCCTTAGTGTTTTCTGTTGCTAATTACACTGCACCTCAGACTGGTGACATTACATACAAAGGAAAGAGATCTGCTTTGTCTCATCTTTCTGGTCCAAGGTCAAGGGCCACATCTGGTGTTGGCCTTCTTGCTGACAGTCACAAGGTGACACATAGATGGCATATGGCACTAAGAGGAGAGCCTGGGAGGGGCACCTGGCAGTGCGATAAGCCTGCTCCACACTCAGCCACTTGCATGAATGGACAGTGAGAGATGACACCTAGGAAGGGGCAGAGGCACAGAACAGGCGAGCTCAGGGCCAACAGGAGGATTAGGCCCTGTACCAGTTGAGAGGGGGCGCCACTGGGAAGATTATCGTGTTTTTCATTTCTTACAGCTTTTTCCACTTTGTCTGCTCATATGCTTTGGAATATATTTTGATAGGTTTTTGAAAATATATTAAAAAGTATACAATTTGACAGTTAATTCGAAGACATGTGCAAACCTCACTGTCCTTACGGGGAGATTTTTTTATCATCTTATTTAAAAGGGAATCACCGCATGCCTTTTCTTTGGCTATCACACGCATATAAACCTGCTTTTCACTTCTTATTTTATTATATGATTGTGAGGTTTTTTTATTTTGAAATTTGTTAAATATTTAACTTCCTTGACTTTTAATAAGTCTATGCATTCTGAGCACATTTTCATAAAATATTGGCAGGAATGCTGGTATTTTGGCATTAGGCAAAACAAATGCTGAAATGCTAATATTATCACTTTGCTCCAGTGATGCGGGCCATGCACAGCTCCATCCCCAGCTCAGCTCTCTGCCTACTGAGCTGAGCCAGCCCCCTCAACCCCACCGAAGTAGGTTTTCTGTCTTAGCATCCCAGCCCAAACAGGACCGCTCACAATGCAGCCCACAAAGCCCTCAACTTTTAACATCACCGCATTATGTGACTTTCTGCCATATTTTAATGCAGACTGCATAGCAACAGGGAAGCACTGTGCAGGGCGAGCGCGGGGGCCAGCTGACTCTGCCTCCCGCGCCTGCCACACACAGTGCAGTCAAAACCCACGCGGATCATTCTTGGCAGTGAAACACGGCAATCACTGAGAGTAGCTTTTCAGCCTTCTTCCAGGTATGTACACTATGAAGACAGACATTTATTTTTGTTACACACACATGAAAGTTTCTTTATTTAATTATTAACTTTGGGCTTGCTATGTTATTTCATAAAATAATACATCAAAGTACAAAAAAAAAAGTTTTAGGGATTTAGCTCAGCTGCACAGTGCCTGCCTGGCAAGCACAAGGTTGAGTTCGTTCCCAGTACCAGAAAAATAAAGTTGCGTTTCTTACATTATTATGTATTATTACATACTATTATGTGTAATATAATTATATTATGTGTGAAGAACAAGACAATTCCTTTTTACTCGGTGCAGCCAGTCAAGCCAAAGGTTGGACACCGATGCCCCAGCAGGAACCCTGGAAATTTGGTGCTTGCAGATTGACTCAGTGAGCATGTTAGTAAATGTACTCACTTTCCTGGCTGGGCTTTAGGTAAGAGCATCTCCAACATGGAGGAGTCTGTGACCCTGGACAATGGGGGATTTGCTGCCCTGGAGCTCAACAGCCGCCACCTCAATGTCAAGAGCACCTTCTTGAAGAAGAATGGGACCAGGTAAGGACCTGGGACTGGGTGGAGACTGTGGTAAGGCCAGGTGAGAGAGCCACAGCAGGGCCGCCTGGGGAGCTGTGGCTGCCTGGTCAGCCAGAGGTGGGTGCCAGCTGAGGACATGTCTCATACTCATGGACCCACCAAATCCCTCTGCAGCTCCACAAAGCAAATGTACTCACAGTCAGGCAAGGTTCTGAGGCCACCAGGCAGCAGGGGATCCAGGAGAGGCAGTTGCAGAGGGAGCAGAGATGTTTCCATTGTGCTTTCAGAGCTATAACAAGGGAACAGGACTTAAAGTGTAGGCCTTGAGACCCAGGATACCAGGGCAGCCTTCTGTGTCATCTGGCTGGGCACCTGGGGTTGGGGAACTTCTGTTTCATGCAGCTCTTACCCCAGACTGGTATAGTCTTGCTCATATCCTAGAAGGAGAGGTTATTGACATTTCAGGATTTCCTGCATTCCAAATTTCCCTATGTGACATAGATGGCCCCTCTGTCTCTGGACAGAGTTGCCCAGGCAGGTTGCCCTGGCAGGCCTTCTGCCTGCAGTGACCCTTTGCCAGCACTGCCAGGTGGCTGATCCAAGACAGAGCAGGCTGCCAACCCAGATCACCCTCCTTAGGGCAAGAAGTGGCAGTATCTGGTCACATCTTTCATTCCATTTGCCTGCTGAGAGGCAGGTGTTTCCTGTTGTATCATGGAAATGTGAAAAAGCAACCACATAATTTCAAGACCAAGAGGAACTTGCCACAGAGAATTTTAAAATATTGCACATTCTGCTTCCTTGCTGTAGATGTCTCCTGTGGCTCCTGGGAAGAGTGGCTGGTGGCTTTGAAGCACATAGCCTGAGGACAGCTGTGGGTTAAGTCTATGTGCATCCTAGAGAGAGAGGAAAGGCAGTCAGTGGTGACACTGGAGGGTCCTAGCCTACTGAGAGTTCCCCGAGGGGCCCCTATGAGGGAAAACAGCCATTTTCTGTCACTGGCAGGGAGTCCATGTGGCCCAGGGGCTGTCATGGTGGCACTTATGAGCTTTACAGGAAGGGGTAAGGAAGGTGAAGCCCTTCAAAGTGAAGCCTGAGCAGAGGAAGCTGTAGCCTCAGCCCCTGCGTGTGGACAGCCCCAGGGGATTTGTGGGGCTTATAGGCTCCACGGTTCCCCCATCTGTGAGGTCCCATGCCCCTTTCATGTGCTGTGCTCATTCTTAAGGGCCACCAGATTGGGAGGGGTGGTGGGCATGGACCACCAGGTATTACACCCTCAAGCATTCGTAAGTGGCTGTCTCTGAGCCCCAAGGTCATGCTTCCACATAGCAGCCCCATGTCCAAAGTCGACTTCCGCCTTATTCAGCCAACTGGACATGGCTTCCCAATGGCCTACGGCAGCCAGAGGTCCTCAGCTCAACAGCCTACAGTGGCACCATTCCTGGGCAAAGGGCCCCTGGGCTCGGTTCCTTTATAGGGTCAACTGGCTTCAGTGAAGGTCCTGGACTTCCTGGCAGGGCCACAGACAAAGCAAAACCAAGCCAGACAGGAAGATCAGCACTTCCTAAGGTTTTTACATAAGCCATCCCCTTTCAGGTCCTGGACCCCGTTGACTAGGACAGAAGGAAGAATCTTGTGCTGGGGAGGGGTCTGCATACCTGTGGGTCTCCACAGAGGACAGAGGCCTTCAGGCTGGCCAGATCACAGGGATCAGGTCCTCCAGCACAGAGTCTAAGATTCCTTTAGAATGTGGCATGGTTGGTTCCTATCTTTGTTTATGCTGAGGTACCAATTTCTCTGTGGAAGGCACCATTTTACCTTCTCAGCTAAGATAGTTTACCCAAATAGATGACAAAAGGAGTGTTTCCCAAAATAAATTATCTGTGAGGTAGAGAAGGAGACCTGTAGGTCTTCCCTGGTCCTTTCCTGGAGAAACTGTGACATAGCCAATCCCAAGGAAGGCTGTAGCTGTGGTGTAAGATCAGGGGTTTCCGACCCCTGTCTTCCCAGAGTCTTTGCCCAGGGCCAAGATGATGTCTTGGCCGTTGACTTCCCTGGGCTCAGATCACCAAGAATGACTTTCCCATGGCGATATGAAAGGTCACCCCATGTGCAGCGACCCAGCTCTCTCCTGGGTCCTCACAGCATGAGCGTCCTGGATGTGATCACAGTCCCCTTAAGGACAGCAACAGCACCACCTGCCATGGGGGACTAAGAAGTGCTCTACCCTGCCCCATTTAAAGATGACTTGGGTCTGTGCTCAGGCTTACTCCCCAAGTTGTAATTTCTCCACCTGAAAAAGAGAAGTGGGACCTTCAGTCAGTTGCAGGTTGATCATCCCCAGGACATCCATTTTCTATTGCTGTGTGACAAGTGACCACACACGTAGCGGCTAATGCTAACATACAGTTACTGCCTTTGGTGTCCTGAGGGAGTGTGGGCCCTGTAGCCTCCCTGGTGGGGAGCCTGCATTGCCAAAACCATATTCTCTGTGCACCTAGGCAACCAACCTCTCTGTGCTCCTCAGGTTTCCTTGTGACCCAGTGACTGATAGTCCCAGCTTCTTGGTGCCAATGGCTAGAGGACACTCAGTCCCCTGCCAGGGGGCCTCTCCACAGACCATTCACAAAGGCTACTTGCCCCCGCAGGGCCAGTCAGAGCATCTCTGTCTCCAGTTGGCTGAGCCAGGCTTTCATAAATGTCATGTAATCATGGTGGTGGGGCAGGGTGTGACAACTCCTCCCTTTCCATATAAGGAACCCCAGAAAGGCTATGAGGCCCCTCTCCTTCCCTGTGCTCCAGCAGTTGGGAACGTGTCACAGTCCAGCCCATACACAAGGGGCCAGGTGGCACAGGGGCCAGTGTTGGAGACATCTGGAAATTCTGGCCAACAAAGACCTAAAGTTCCAGCAGCCTCCCTGCGTTTCTGGCTCCAGCCCTGAATCCTGGGTCCCCTCTGTAGCAGACCAGTTGTACATACTTCCCTGATGCCTTCCTGTGGTGGAGTCCAATCCACACCCCTTGACTCCGCAAGAACAGGCCACTTATCATGACCCTGTGCTCAGCCCATCTGTCCCTGTGGCCAACAGGCTCCTGATCGGCAAGGGCTACTATTCAGTCCCCAGCTGGCCAGTGCTCAGAATGCTTTGCACCAGTTGTCAGAGGTGGTGACCAGGACATGGCCTTCTTCCCATTCTGTCTGGACCAAGGCCAAATGGCAGGGGTGACCTATGCTGTCCAACCCTATCCCAGGTCCCCACCCCGGCCTAGCCCTGGAGGACTGCGCTACTCTGATGAGGACATCTGCAACAAATACAACGGTACTGTGCTCACCGAGAGCATGAGCCTCAAGGAGAAGTCAGTGGGCGCGTCGGAATCTGAGGTCAGTGTGCGCCTGCGTCCCCCACCTTCATAATGAGCCTTTGGCAAGACACTTCAGCTCTTTTGCTCTCACAGCTACCCAAGGAGTAGGCAAAGCTGGTGACAAAGACCCCACTTTACAGATGAGGAAAGTATGAGAGCCAGAGCTCAGATCCACAGTCCACCTTGGGCCCATCAGCACTTCCTATACAGGCTGGGTGTAACAGAGGCACCAAGCCAATTCATTGGGGTCCACTGCTGAAACCCCCAAGAGCTAAGGTAGGGTAAGGCAATGCAGGTCCTTTCTACCAGCAAGGGGCACCCTGCAGAGCAGACTCTGATGCTGACTGAGCACAGTCACTAGCTAAGCGAGCCTCTGAGATCCTTTACAGGCACTAGAGCCACTCTACAAGGGCAAGGCTGGGGTCTAGTGGGGCCAGAGGCACGTCTGGCTAGCAGCCTATGCCCCTTCTGTCTGCCCCCAGAGGTGCACATGGCATTTTCCGGAGGCTGCCCCGTTGCACATCTTGGTAGTCCCTGGATGGGAGCCGGAGCAGCAGGAAGCCTGAGTCCACAGCACTGAGAAGGGGTGGAGTCCCCACCCTCAGATAAGTGCTGCCCACTCGCCCTGACCGACCCATCCTACCCAGGAGCCTCCTCTTGCCTTCTTTTGTGGAATAGGGGTTTTACACACAGCTGTTCCAAGTCAGCAGCATGTCCTTCGCCTGGCCGAGCAGCGGCCCAGGGACACAGAAGCCCTCTGGGAGTGTCACCCTACCATGTCTCAGGGCCCATCCACCTCAGACCTGGTCTTAGTCTTTCCCATCACCTACCCAGCAGGACATGTCTGGTGCTGCACCAAGGAGCCACGGGAGCCCTGAGAGGGTCTCATTGCACCCCAGAAAAATACCCTGTCTCAGTAGCTTACATTGCCAGCCCAAACAGCTGCAGAAAAACTGTCTGCATAGTCCAGAGCATTCTGTTTCCGATAGGCCAAGCCTTGAGAGAGATGAAAACCATCAAGCCATTTGCCATACACACAGGCCTGTACCACTTCCCAGACTAGTAGTCTAAATCAATATTTAATCTAAAATAAGTCTCACCTTCATTTTGACCTGAATTCAGGCCTTATTGAGCCCCAAGGCTCAATAGCATGGCTACTTTTCAATTGTGGTTTATATATGAGCTCCAGGGAGAGCATGCAGGTGGGAGTGGCAAAGCTAGCTGGGCTTGCTCTGCATGTCCTATTTTCAAGGGATGCTGGTTATTCACAGTGCCTTTGCCCTGGTGTGGCAAAAAGAGCATGTGATAATACAGGTATCTCAAAAGAGAAGAGCAGTCCAGAGTGTCATAACAACTTGTACTAAAAGCAGCATGGACAGAAGGAGTGAGGTGCCCTTCAGGCAGGACTTCCGTCTCTGTTCAAAGTGATGCACCTCCTGGACACTGACTGAGCTGCTCTCTGGAGTCCTCAGGCACAGTGTGGGATATTGATGGCCACTGTGCACTAGTGCTGAGTATACCAGGCAAGTGTTGCTTTGGGGGACTGAACACCAACCAGGTCAAGTTCCAGGTTACCCTCCACATGCCCAACAGATGAGTGTCCCCATGTTCAGGAGTGCCTCATGCAGCAGAAAGGAAATAGAACTGATGGCTATGTCGGTCTTTGGATCCCCAGTGCTTGGCTGATCCTGTCTCACCTTCCACTGCCCCCTCCAGCCACAAGCTACCCAATGGCTAGTATGCCCCTGAGCAACCAGAATTGGATTCACAAAGTTTGAACTGTTTGTTCATAAAAGCGCGCGCGCGCACACACACACACACACGTGGGAAGGGGTGAGTTTATGAGAGGAGAGGGAGGAAAAAGGAGAAAGGACAGGCAGAGGAGGAAGGCGAAACATGGAACCCACACTACATGGAATTCTGCAAGGAGGTGGTTATGTCCTTATAGAGGAAAAACACGAAGCTAACAGGGTCTGAATGCTTTTCCAAGCACTTGTTAATAAGCTCAGCTGAACATCTGGCTCTGACTTCGTGTTCCCACCAGACTTGCCCCTCAGAGCTGAGTTGCTGTGACATAGCCATGTGACCAAGCAACCAGGGCCTTGATCTAGGCTGCCTGCTCCCAGGAAGCCCTATGCTCAGGGGAAAGTGCTCCTTTATCTTCCCACAGAGGCACATCATGGTTTTCAAGATCTCTTAAGTCTAATTGATTTGCAGTATACAGTCTATATTTTCTATCTTCTGCTGTCTATCAATGTACTGAAGCCTCCAACTGTTATTGCTGAATTGTATATTATTCTTTTTAATTGTTAGCTTTAATTTCATGTATTTTGGACTCTATGTTTAAATGCATTTGTGCTTATATGTTGTTAAGTGTTTTTCAAATCTCTTTTATCCCAATAACATGCACCTCTTTGCCTCCATTAACAATTTTTGTTTTAAGCACTTTGTCTACTATTGGTGTGGCTACTCTAATTCTCTTATGGTTACTGCCCACATGATATGTTATTTCCATCCTTTTACTTTCAACCCATGTGCCTTTGAATTCAAATGTGTCCTTTTTAAGTACCATACAGTTGGATAATGTTATGTTAATTATTCTGCTCATCAGTGCCCATTGACTGGCTTATTTAATCCATTCATGTTTAATGTAATTATTACTTAGGTAGAATTTACATCTATCCTTTTGATATCTGCCTTCTGTATGTCTCATATGTTTATTCTCCTATTTTCATCACTTCTTTCTTTTTGATAAATGGATATATTCTAGTATACCACTTTAATTCCCCCACTTTTGCTTTTACTATACTTTTCAGTTATTTTTAACAGCTTTCTCCATATTAGTGTCTATTCCAGATTTATCCTAAATGTCAATGACACATATAAACTTGTCTTTTAATATACATTATGTCCATATGTTATAGACTGACAAACACATGTTCATAATTATTACCTTATATGATTATGCCTCTTAAATTGCAAGAAGAAAGGAGAACAAGTACATACTTAGACAGTTTGTCATTTTCCCTTATTGACTATTTTTGGCCCCTAGCATTTCCTTATGTGGATTCAAGTCATCAACAGGTCCTTTGTGCTGTGTTGTTCAATATGTTACATATCTATAAGTTATAAGCCCAACAGTACAATTATATACATATTTCCTTTTGTTCTTTGAATAGCACTATAACAGTTATTTGTGAAGTCTTTGCCTGGTTAATCTGATACTCAGGCCCCTCACAAGCTGCCTGCATTTCTCCCTGTGTAGAGTATCTTCCTGGGTTTTCATGAAAATAGATCATTATAGATAATATCTTATGGCAACCCTGAATACTGATGTCTGGCCCTCCGTGGTCCGCTGGGCACCTTTGGGAACTCACAGTCCAAGGTCACATCTAATCACATTCCCTCCTTCTGTGGTTTCCTGGGAAACAAGTGCACACCACAACTTCACATCATGCAGGAATTTTAACAAAAAGACCTGTAGCATTTCTTTTTTGTCAATAATTTTCACTTACTAAAATACAGCCCCATTAGAGAATAATAAGTCATATAAACAGTAAACAGAGCTGCTGGCAGAGGGATGACATTTTTATGCCATTGTTCACCAGGAACTGATGCAAGATCTGAGCAGGAACCAGAGGCCTGACTTTTACCTCCAGCTCTGGTGACATCTGTCACCTGACCCTGGGTACCTTCTCACTCTTTCTGCCCAAATGAAAAGCAAGAAGCAAAAGAAGCCTCTCTTAGTCTCCCATCTGAACTTTCCACACAGTGGTTTTGCTGTCTGGTTGGCTTTTGGAACCACTTGGCCACTCACTTCCCAGCTGTGTCCCTATACTGAGAACCCTGCCTTCTTAGATGCATAGGGGTGACTCCGGGGCAAGGCTCTGATTGATTCAGCACAAGTCACTACTCCCTGAAGGGTGAGCCATTCAGTCCATGGGGCAGAAGGGTGGCTTCCTTCCAAGAGGGCAGGGCCCAGACACCTGCTAGGCAGGCACCCCCTACCTGTGTCTCCTGTCTGGACATTCCCTAACACCCACATTTGTCACAGCTCCCTGTATAGATACTGTAGCCTGTTTAGACATTTGGTTGGTAAAATACATAGTGATATACCTAAGGAGTCTTGAGTAACATGACATTTATTAATCACATAGATATGAGTGCAGAGCAGGGGGGCAGGACATAGACTATTTTCATTCTCTAAGTGGTTCAGTTAGAAATGCAGACTCCTGGGTGAACACTGCCATCCACCATAGCCTACCCTGGGCCCACCTTTAAGAACCTGCTTCCCAATGGCCCTACCACGGCAGGAGGAGGTATGGGCAAAGGTCTCAGGAGGGCAGAGGGAGCTCCAACGGCATCAGGTGGGTGCAGATATATCAGAGGTGTGGGAAGCACAAGGTCTCACTGAATTTGATGATTCCTCCACCACTCAGAGATCCTTCATCCAAGACCCACTTCCATAAACAGTATCTCCTGGCCTCTTATTGAGCAGGCAGATGTCTCTTCTGTTTCTAGAAAGGCTGTATTCCTGCTGACTTTGGCTGAGATGCTGTGGCCCTGATGCTGTGACCTGAGAAAACCACTTGAATTTGTATTGATTCTTCCAGACCCAAAATGAGACTGAATCCACTCACTGCTTCTCACTTCTCTCCATTCATTCAGGGAAGTTGAACAGGGAGCCCCCAGCACCCAAGGTGCACCCAGAGGCATAACAAGATTTGTGAAGCCCGGAACAGAGTCGCCCTCCAATTCCTCATATTTTTCAGCACTTCCTTCCCCAGTCGCATCTAAGGGCATGGCAAACTCAGGTCAGGGCTGATAACATAGAGTCCTCCAGCTTCTCTTGGTGATCCCTGTCAGCTTTCCTCCTCATCTCAGTTTACACAGAGCTTTGCCTCCTAAGCCACCTTAGGACCTCTGGAAAACAGATGAGGACACATGTTAAACAACAGCTGCAGGTGTGGATCCCTGATCTCTCAGCAGAAGCTTTGAGGCCAAGCATATTTCCGTGAAGCTCAGGTTGAGACTCTCTCAGTGCCGTGTGGCATCTGCAGTGGGCCAGCCGTGATCAAACATGCGACTATTTCTGCAGCAAAACACAAGGGTGCTCACATCAAATCAGCTCTTGGTTCAGCTCAGGGGAACCACCAGACTGGTCCCGCTCAGGTCCCACTTTGCCACCAACAGACCAGCCAGAGACACTTTTGATTTTCAGAGCATTATGGGTTTGGGGTCATGGGTTGGGGATCAGAGAATTTTGTTGGGTTTGGCTGATGCAGAGGAGACACTGGAGCTGGAGTGAGGTCCTGTCCACAGAGGGTTCTGGGATCAGGGGTGACTCAAGCCTCCTCTTCTCCCCATGGACAGGAACAAAGGCCTATAGCATAACATTATCACATGGCTGCAGAGCTCCTGGGTTAATTCGGAGCATGCTGAGAGTTCACTAAGACAGAACCTCTGAAATATGTATCACCACAGTTAGGTCACAGAGAGACTGTGCCTCAGCACCCAGGGTGTACTTTCAGCCCCACATTTATGGACCTCTGATGATAAAAACAGAAGAACAGCTGCGCTAAGCTGCCACAGCACAAACAAACCACATCGATATCCCCCAAAACCCCAACGCTGTGTCTTGCCATCAATTCTGAGTGACTCTTCCCTTGGAATGCAGTTTGCAGTCTGTGTCTGAAATTCCCTGGAGGCTGCAGCTCTGCCCTGTGTATCCCAGGGGCTCCTCAGCTCCCAGGGCAGGAGGCTTGCTCAGGCCGTGCTTCCTGCAGGATGTTGGAAGGTAACTCATCCCAGGCTTGAAGCCTCTCAGGCCAGGAGACTGTCAGACTAGCAGCCACCAGGAACAGTGCTCCCAGAAGCCAGGACCTGCCTGTCCTCTGTATGAAACGGGGAAGGCAGCAGCTTCCAGCCCTCAGCCCCAACCCCACTGAGAGGAAGCAGATCCCACACCGCAGGAGTGGCAATTTTTCCTCTGAAGAATATTTATCATCTGGAAGTGGTTCTAACTGGGGCCACAGCCTCTTCTCTCAGCCCCATATCCACACGACATCCCAGTGGGCCAGCAGCGCCTGGCCACTGAGAGTTTTGAGTGTATGTGTATAGGCAGGAAGTGGAAATGGAACCTAGGATTTTCACACTAAGCTACATCCCCAGCTCTTCTTTATTTTGAGAAAGGGTTTCACTAAGTACCAAGTTGAGCAGGCTGGGTCCAAACTTAAAATTCTCCTGCCTCAGCTTCCCAAAGTGCTGAGAGTATAGGCATGTACCACTACACCAGCTCTCTGGGAGCTTCTAAAGCAGATGTATTCCCAGCCCCTGGACCACACCACAACCTGCCCTCTAAGCTGCTGTGATTCTGAGACCCAGGTGGGCTGCCCACCCCCACCAAGTCTGCTGCAGAGAGAAAGGAAGGTGGGACTGAACCCTCAAGAGGGGGCCCTGGAGCACAGGGAAGAGACACACCATGTGGGGACTCTGACTGAAGCATAAGGAATGGAGCAGGACACCATGTGTCCCCAAGATGAGGTCCCCTCATTTTGACAGATGCCAGGGAAGAGAAGCTCTGCCAGGTCACACTGCCCCGCTCTCTCCTTGAACTTGAAAGTGCCTCTACTGTCTACTGCGGGCAATGCCAGGCTCCAGCCCTGCCAGGTGGTTCCTGAGGGGCTCAGAAAGCCCAGAGAGCCTCAGGTAAGAGGCCCAGGTGCCCCCTTAGGGTCAGGATACCCTCCCTCCACCTTCTGCTTTAGTGCTTCCTCTAACAACATAACCCAAAGAACCATAAAATAATTTTGCTTTAAAAAAATGAGCATACAAAATGCAGACTAAATAGTTTTTCTTCCAACTTACTTTATAAAAGAGCAGAGCCCCAAAGAGGACAGATCCTCAGAGGCCTCTGGGATGCCTGTGCAGCTTTCCTGCTAGCACCTGGAGGGCAGCGGGATCTCCCATGCCAGGGGCGGGTGGAGATGTAGTTTGCCCAGCTTCCTTCCTCAGCGCCCCCCTACCAGGGTTCCTGGATGTGCTGCTGTTCCCGAGGTGAGGCCTCCCCACCTCTATGAAGCTAGAGACCCCTTTCTCTTTGGTCCACAACAGTGTCTCAGTTTCCTGCAGGCCTGAGGGCCAAGTTCTTCCTGTTCCTACTGTGTTTCGGGTTCTGCTCCCAAAGGGCAGAGTATCCTGTGGGCCACGTAGACCTCTCCTGGGGCTTCTAGAGCAGGGAACAGAAGGCAGGAGGTAGGTGACAAGCATGCCACCCTCATCTTGGATGACTCGCTGGTCCAGCCTTAAGGTCTGTCCTGCTTCCTGCTTGGCCCACAGCTGTTCCCAGCCCCTGGGACTCATGCTGTCGCTCTCCTGCAGGCCTCTGACTCGGACTACGAGGATGCGCTGCCCAAACACTCCTTTGTCAACCACTACATGAGCGACCCCACCTACTACAACTCCTGGAAGCGGAGGCCCCCTGCCGCGGCGCCTCACAGGTACGAGGCAGTGGCAGGGGCCGAGACAGCTCAGCACCCACACCCAGTCATCACCACACAGAGTGCGGGCGGCGTCTACACCCCAGCTGGCCCTGGCACCCGGGCCCCTCTCACCGGCTTCTCTTCCTTCGTGTGACCCCATGCCGACACTGGGCAAGACGGATGCGGACCTTCCGGAGTCTATTTTTGTTAAGACAACCAACTCCAGGAACTGAGCTGAGGTTTTTGTTTAAAAAGCAAAAATTCTGATAAGCGCGATTTTACCTACTCGTGAACACTAGATTTCAATTAGGAAGGTTTTTTTAATGGCTTTTTGTAACACCACTGCAGAAAGCAGGGCTCTTCGTTGTTTTCTTTTCTTTTTAAGAGAAGGTTTGCCCCTGGTGCAGTGGCTCGGCACCATCTGGCCCTGGGCTTCTCATCCTCCAAGCCACCAGGGTGACGAGAGATAGGAGGTGGGGTCCTCGGAATGGAGCCCGGGCCTGCTCCATCTCTACCTCCTCTTCCCAGAACCAGCTCTGTCTTTGGACAACTTGGGCCTCTGACTTGCTGGCTCACTTGCTGCTGGGGTGTGGCAAGCAGGCGCTTTGACCTGGGCTCAGTTAGAGTTTTGTGACCCAGTTCAGAGATTTTTCTCACTCCGCAGTTTCCAGGTGAAGAATCAGCTTTAAGGTTTCTGGACTGGGGTGCAGTGGGGGTGAGCAATTGGAAGGCGGTGTCCTCCACTCTGCCTGGACTCAGCTTGGCTTCTGTCATTCTGGTGGTGAAATATTCAGGGCTTTCCTTTCTTCCCTTCTTTCTTTCAAGTTGACAGAGCAGGAACAGGACCTCCTCCCCTCGCTCCCAGGCCAGCCAGGTCCTTCAGTGAACTTCCCGTGACACAGCACAGGGCCCACCCCGCTGCTGACAGACACTGAGCCGGCGTTTGCAGAGTTGCTTGTTCTGTAGGAAGTGTGCATTGTTAACCAGAGTATTTTTTAAATCTTTTTATCTTTTTTTAAACTATGTCACATGAAATGAATGCATCTTTGCTGTCTCCAGGTGCCTTTTTATTAATTGTTCAGCTTTGTACATGGGAAAGATGAGAAGCAACCATATCTCCAAATAAAGCAAAACAGCTCTGAGACCTGGGCCCTTAGTCACCGCGTACGCCCTGGGCCACCTGTGCACCTGGGGGGACAGTCCTTCGTTCATCCCCTTGCTCTTGCCAGCTGCCCCTGCTTCAACTGCCAGCACTGCTGCCCCAACCCCCATTCAAGGCCAGCCTGTAACCTTAGCAGGTTTTCTGGGAACAGTTTTTCTTTAATTGTCACTGTTTTAATTTTTTTAGCTAAATGAAAATAATACGAACTACTTTGGAACACTTAAGAGTTCAGACCATGGCTATGCCTCTGGCCCTTCCCACTACTTTTGTGACAGGTGGCTGAGGACAGCCCCTCAGCCAGGGCCCAGGTCTGGCTGGATATGACCAGAGGGCTACTAACGCCAGGCAGCACGTGCAGCCCAGTACTCATGAGCACCCCACATTTCCACCTTTCGGGTGACACAACACTGGAGACCTTCTGTCAATGCCCGAAACACAGCAAGATGAGGCAGGCATCATCCTCCCAAGGACCCCAGTGCCTGGAGGGTGGGGACTTGCTGGGCCATCGCCTGGCCAGTGTCACCAGGAAGCCAGTCCCACGGCCACATGTAGGCTAAGGGGTGGATAGTATCTGGATTCCTGCTTTTAGAGTGTCTGGGTGTGGCCCCAGGAGACCAAGAGGAGGTTAGTGTGATGTTCCATGTATTGCGGGAACATGCAACTGAAATTTCTGTGGAAGAATTTGTCCAGACCAAGGCTTCCCCAAAACAGGTGTGAAAAGAACCCTCTCTTCCTTTCTATCTTCCTCCCTCTTTCCTTTCCTTCTTTTTTTTTTTGAATGGAAGGGGAAATATTCTAAACCAAAAATCCCAGATGCTCAGCCCAAAGCCACTTCTGTGTGAGAACTGCCGTCCACAGTCCAGGGTGGGGGGATGGCCTCAGTGGACAGAGCTGCCTCCTGCCTGTCACCCCAAAGAGGGGAGTGGACAGGAGACCACAGTGCGGCCACGTGGACTTCCAGGAAGAGAACACTCCACAGAGAGCTGGGCCCTGCCGTGCACTTTGCTCTTAAGCCATAGGAAATTGCTTTAACGAATGAGGACGCCGCTGAGGACACCTTGGTCTGACGTGTGGTTTTCTCTTGGTTTCTCATGGCAGTGATGTGGCACTTTTTTCAGACTCACGCCCTGTGCTCTCAGTAAGCTTGTTTTCATATGCAGTGGTCTTCTGAGGCTGCTCTGGTCCCGTAGCTGCTGACAAATTGTTGTCACTGACTGTGGTCCAGCCTGTCACTCTGAGGAACTGACCCAAATGAGCCACCTGCATCCAAGGAGCAGGGTCGGGGCCTCCAATTAGATTTCCACCCTCAGAGCAGCGTGGGCACTGAGGCACATCCCATCCTCACCTCCCATCCCGGGGAGAACAGGCATGTGGACACTGGACTGAAGCCTCCGTTCTGATCACAGGACAAGCCACAGTTCCGTAACTGAGGCGAGCAGAGGGTGCTCCTGTTCTCTCTTCTCTCTCCATGGAGCAGAAGGCCAGCCCTGAGCAGCTTTGGGACCAGCAGTCACCTCCCCACAGCCGCAGCATCAGGCATTAGGCTTATGCTGCACAGTGGGCGGCCCTTCCCAGTGCGCACAGTGGAGCTGCAGAACGGGTGCACGCAGGTGTCCAGAGAGGGCCCCTCTGTGGACCCGGGTCCCAGCTGCCCCATCTGCCCACGTGCCCCTCCATCTCTCCCCTCCCTGCTTGTCTTACTCACCCCAGAGGAAGAAGACAAGATGGAGGGGGGAAGCCTCTCCCTCACCAGCCCTGGGAGAAAGCACTCGGGGTCCCAGGTGCCACGCAGAGTATACTTGCTGCCTACGCGAATAGCACTCGTCGTCATAAACGTCCTTCAAGGCTGTGCCTGTGCTCGAGATCGCCTGGTGCCAAGCATGTGCTGGAGGTGCACTGGTGTGGGGCGTGGTTTTTCTTCTTACATGTTTTGGGCACACAGTGCAGCTGTCCCCGATGAACAACCGTCTGCACATCTGGCATGGACACCTTCAACTCCCGGAGCCTAGGAAGGTCCAGGCAGAGGTGAGAACAGCATGGAAACACACACACCGAGGTGCTCAACTGCACCCAGTGCCACCTACCCATGTAGAGAGAGCTCAGGGCACTTCTGCATTTCCCCTAAAACGTTGTCTGAAACTGTAGAAAACCAGATTTCATTTTAAAAGAAAGGGGAAAAAACACAATCCAACAACTTGTAGGAAGGCAGAGAGGTGCTATGAGTACAATTTGTAATAAAAATATTATTTTGTTCCTTAAGTGCTTGTGATTTTCTTCAAGTATTGAAGGAATGACCCGAGTCATTAGGAGCATTCCTGAATCCTAAGGCTGTAAACAGGATCCATTGAGGCACACACACATATGCACAGCCCCACCTATGCCTTCTCAGGAACCTGCTCCTTCTGCACATGAGGTAGGCAGAGTCCACTCCAGCTGAACGAATTCAGAGGGAAGCTCCTCTGGGAGCACCCTGGCCATGTGGCAGCTGGTTCCAGAGCCAGCCAGCCCTAGATACCCCACCACCACCACCAAGGCTTCACAGGTGCTAAGAAGGGGAAGAATTGCTTGTGATCAAACTTGGCTTTGAGTAAGGGGAAAGTGGAGCATGAGGGAGCTAGCCCACCCCACCCAGGGGTCTCCATCAACTTGCAGAGTACACTGAGGTGGGGGCAAGCAAGAAGCAATCTCCTTCCTGCAGAAGCAGAATTTTCAAAAGCATCTGCCAACCCTGCTCTTGCAGGAGCCACTGCCAATAGAAGAGTGCTCTGCTTGATCCTCTCACCTGTCACCTCCCACCCAAGAAAGATTAAAGATCCCAAAGCCTGGGACACACTCAGCCCAATTGAGTCAGACCCTCTGGGGATTGGACCCAGGTATCTGATTAGTTTTGAAAGGTCCCCAGGTAACAGCCACAGAAACCAAGTTCAGAAAAGGCAGCTATTGCCAGCTTCAGGGAAGAGGAGACAGCAGAGAAGGGAGAGCCCTGGATTCCCACCTTACCAACTTTGCCCTTTTGATCCAGAAGCAACCACAGCCACAGATTTGCCCAGGCAAGATTGTGTCATTTTTCTTTCTTTTTCCCTGCCATTTTCTGTTTATATCTCAACCTCCCCTCACCCATAACCTGGAATTAAAATCTGTACATTTTCTACCATCTCCAACAGTTTCAAAATTTCAGCTATCCCACACAGGGTAAGTGACACTGACCAAATAATTCTGTGTGCCAGGGTTTGTCCTGCTTGTTAATCCACATATTCCCACCAGGTACCTTAGAGGTAGCTAGAGTCAGGGGTCCCATTTTATAGATGAGGAAACGCACAGAGGGATAAAGCCATTGGCCCCAAGGAGCCAGCACCAAGAGGCACCTCCAGGCCCAAATGTGGGCAGGCGGGGGCTCCAGAACCTGGTTGTACCATTTCCCAATGGGCTGCTGCTTTCACCTAAGACTTCTTGAATCCCTGGGCAGTTAGCCCTACAGATAGCACATGCTGCTTGGTGCAGCTCAGAGCTGCCATTGTCCCCTCAGATGTGCCTGGGACTCAGAAGACTACTCCCCCACCCCCACCAGCCTCTATGGTAAGAGGGAAGAGGCCTGGGTTGATATGGCAAAGCCTGGCATCTTCATCATCATCGTCATCATCATCTCTGAAAAGGTAACGGAAGACACTTTGAAATGCAGCCATTGCTTAGAGTGAGTCTCTGTCTTATAAGAGAGTGACACTGGGAGGGAAATGACTTTGGTGTAGAATTGTGGGCTCTGATCAGCATGTGCTGTCTGAGGATGTGAGAGGCAGAAATCACCTAATCCCCATTCGCTGGAAGGAACCTGTGATTCTTGGGTACAGATCATGCAAGTCCCTGGGGTCACCTTCCTTAGGCTGAGCCTGGGGGCCTGCATCTTCATGAGGTCCCCCAGGCTTTGAAAGGAGCAGAGACCCCCAGGTTGTCCTTTCCCTCCCAAGTGCTTAGTCTACAGGAGGCTGTGGACTTAGTACCTCTAATATTGGGTCTAGTAGATACTGCCAGCCCTTTGCTAAGCCCCTCTGAGCCAGCAGGACCCAGGGTCAAACCCCAGGCAGGGAGGGACATTAGTTGTGCTCAGGAGTTCATGCTCTTCCCACCCAAAGTACCCTCATTGCCTTGGAGTATCACTTCTACAGGTGACACTGGGTGGGGTGGCCATGCTTAGAGGCCGACAGGCAGCATGTTCCCCCAGCCAGGCAGGTGTTCAGCCTCCATAGGTAGCATCACTGCACCATGCAGATCCAACTGGGCTGACAGAGTCAGTGCTGCCCTGGGCTGGAGGGTGAAGGGAGAACAATTGGGGGCTTCCTGAGCTTTCTTTACTCTCAGGTCCCCTGGCTTTCACTTCCTTGCTTGTCCCATGTTGCTTCCTGTCCCCTTGTCCAGCTCCTAGAATCTCCTCTATGAACTCCTTTTGCTGAATTTGGCCCAAGATTCACCACCCATGTGTAATTGGAGAACCTTTTTCATTCACCTCAAGGAACCCACACCCCAGGTCTGGGCTGTGGGCACTGTCTAGGCACCTGCCCTCCATAGGACCCAGCTTTTGGGCCACCAGACAGCAGCTGGAAGTGGCTATTAGCCCTCAGAGCAGCAGCCATGTCCCTGTCCCTGGGCCCAGGAGAAGAACCATGCAGCAGCTTTCTCCCAGCTGAGGGTTGAGCACTGCAGAGAAGACCCCACCTGCCAGGGCAGGGAACTTGCTCACAGTGTGCTGTGGGCATAACCTGACTCAGACAGCTGCACATGAGGTATCTCCAGGGCAAAAAAAGACCATGAAAATCATGAGCCATTTTTAAATGACCCGAGCCATACAACCTGTGGGTCAGCATCACTGTGCCATGCAGCAAGTATATTTGGGATTGATTCAGGGAAATACTAACAGCAGCTACTGGGTTGTCCCTGTATCTCCAGCAGATCTAGGGCCCTCACTTCAAGACACATTCATCTTGTAAGAACAAAGACCCTGGAAGACACTTGGCCTCAATGATGTGAGCCTTCTAGTTACCCTGGTGCATGCCATGGGGACATGGCAGGGGACACCTGCAGTACTAAGAAAACTGCAGATCCAGACCTGGTTTTGACTTGAGTGTCAAGGTCCTAGGATACTTCCCAAGAAAATCTCAGCACAAGCAGTGGCCTCAGCTCCTGCTGGATCCACGCTGCACCTTCAGAGGTTTGGTATGGCTGTGGAGTGGAACTGTTCACAGATAGTTTATTTGGGAGCCTCAGATGCTTTTGAAAGCCTTCTGATTAAATAGCCTATTTTTCTAAAATAGTTGGTGCACCAGATGCTTATTTCAAAATGATTTGAACACATCTATGGCTCTGCTTGTACGAGGACCTCAGAACTTGCCAAAAATTCTCTCCCTTTAATGGCTTAACTCAATTAACAGCCAGCATGGTGAAAATTCCAAGCTGTTAATTCTGGGCTCTGTGGTCTTAAAATGTCCTGCTTCTCCTTAGATAAGACAATATTCTGCAGTCATTAAGCAAATCACTACATTATGGGCTTGAATTTGATCCAGACTCAAATATTTTAATAAAAAAGTCACATTTGTGAAGCATTTTGAAAGTGCCTGTTTCTGTGGGATTCTACAGCCACCTTGGGTTTCTTGGTGAGTCCCCAGCATGGGACCAAGAGAATTCCCACTCACTGGGTGGAGCCCAGGGTATGCACAGGACAGTCCCCACCTCTCTGTGCCTCAACGGATATTTTTCAAGAATGTCGAGTGCTGGAGAATTGAAGAATTGGGCTTGCCAGAGAGATGAGGTGAGAAAAACTGGACAGAAGTCAAACCAACCTCTTGGGATGTCCAGAGTCCACTTTTCTTCTAGTTTCTCACCACTATGTCCTGTGGTACAGTCCAGAGACTTCAAAGGAGGCAAGGATGCAGATGCCACCTGCCTGCCTTACAGGCTGCATGTGACCAGATGCTAGGCTTGTGGGAGGGGTGCTACAGTTTCGCCAGCTGAATCCCTGGTGGACCGTGACCCCACTGAGATAGGACTGGATGCCACAGTTGCAAGAAGGGCTCCAGCACCTCCAAGGTCTGCCTCACTGGAGACCACATTCCTGGCTGATGAACCAGGACAGTTATAAGCAGCTGGTGTGAGCAAGAGTAGGGGCAGCTGCCCCAAGGATTTTGACTACCTCCAATGCCGAATTTTAGCTACTGTAAATGCTTAAACTGGGGAGGCAGTCATGTACAGGCTGTACATCTCGGAAACAGAGTCACACGTCCAGAACCTTCTTTGTATCCCTGACATTTTACAATCATTGTCTTTGAATTAGTCATCTCCTGCTCTTTCCTAAGCCCTGGCTCTTGGTGAGTTAAAAGTAGGACTTTAAGGGAGAACAGACACGGTGCCATGTGGTAGACCTGGCAAAATAGCCTCTTGAGGAGCAGACATGGGCATCAGGAGTTGTGACTATGATGACCTCACCTAGCATAAGTGCCAAATGTGTAGTTCAGTTCTGGGAGTGTTACCATGTTAACAGTAAACCTTCTGATCCATGAACACCGTATGTCTGTCCATTTATTCAGATCTCCTGGAATCCCTTTACAGTGGAGTAAACAGGAAAACCCTCCCTCAGTCAGATGACCAAGGTAGACATCTGGGGGAGCTGTGTGAACAGCATTTACCTTTGCTAGTATGCAAGAAGCCCACTCCACCTTTGCATTCTTCCTCCAAAAACCTACCAGTCTAACAAGGGGAAAAAGCATCAAACACAAATCGAGAAGCAGCCTACAAAATTCTTCATCCGTCAAGGTCATCAAAAACAATGCAAGCTCAAAAAACTATCATAACCAGGGAACTCAGAAAATGTGATGTCCAAATGTAATGTAAGATCTTGGGTGAAATTCTGGAGCCAAAAAATAGAAGTCAGGTAAAAACTGCAGAGTTTGATTAACAGTAATTTGTCAATATTGGTCCTTGAGTTGTCACAGATATAGCAGAATAATTAAAATGTTAACAATGGAAGGAGATGGAGTAAACAGAAACTCACTCATAAGAAGTTTAGTTATATAAACCATTTCATGAAAAGTTAAAATTTCTCTGTATAAAAAACATACCACAAAGTTAAAGTAACACTGGAAAAAATATTTATGATTGTATAAAAATAGCTGAGTAATATCAAGCATATATAAAGAACTCCTACAAATTACTAACAAAAACACCCTATAAAAAATCAAGAAGGTATTCAAATAGCAATATTACAGAAGAAACATAAAGGGCTACAATTACTTTTAAAAATGCTCAAACCCACTAATCATCAATCACATACAACTGTGACAAAAATGAGAAACTGTTCACACACAGGCTTCTGACAACTGAAGATATTCATAATATCAAACCCTAGAGGGTGTGCAGAACAGGAATCCTATTAGCTGCACTGGGGTTGGAAGTAGTGAGTTAAAGTGTTAATAAAAAGTAAAATACAGATACTCATTGACCTGCTCAGTCCTTTTATATGCATCTATCATAAAGAGTAACCTCAAACGTGATCAAACAGGCAAAAATAACAATATTAAGAGCAAAATCTTGTAAATACCCCAGATATCCCCAGGAATATACTAGTTAAGTGAAGTGTATTGCTTTATAGTATGAAACAATTCAGTTTTTAACAGCAGATAATACTAATTATGACAGTCCCTGAGTAGGGACATTAAGATGCTTGAACCATATTAAATGGATACAGTAAGTAGCAGAACAATATTTATACATTTGACTAAAATCATGTTTGCGTATCTACAAATGTGAATAAATATAGAGCAGGGAAAGGTTTATAAAAATACTGTACAGTCCATAAAGATAAGTGGCTCCAGGGAAGGATTGGAGTGAGGAAAGGAGTCTGTCAAGGGGACAAGAATTCCCCAAGAAAAACTTGTTCTTCCTAGACAAAGAGCCAGAAAGGGTATAAAAGAGATTTTGGTTTCCAGAAAAATATAGTGGATATACTTTCCCTTCTATTGGTTCCAATGAGTACAGCAAAATTCTTAAGATATTTATGTTAAATAAGACCTCCAGAGAGAGCCTAAGGGCCCTGGGAGCTGAGGAAGAACATGATAATGGGTTCTCTGGGCGCTTTCCCCTCACACAGCACCACACTGGTACTAGAGTAGCCTGTAACTTGCACCACCAATGGGCATGGTCAAAGGCATTCCCAAGTAAAGTTTGTCACAGACAGGATAGGACAGTACTGAATCATAGTTGCTCTATTCCAAACAAACATCATGGGAAAAAACAGTGACTCCCTACCCCTGCCAGCAGAGATTGAAAAATACAGCCCATCACCTCTCTCCTTCCTTTCTTGCTGCACTAGGGTGGTTTCAAATAAGGTCAAATGGAGAGAGAAATGGTGCAGAGTCACATGGGCCTGACTTCCACCCAGAGGTAACAGGGATCTCTTGGCCTTCCTAGGAGGAGTTGATGACATCAACCTGGTCCCAAAGGAGTCAGAACTTTTGCCACCATCGTCACTAGCAAGGTCATCACCTTCCTATTTACCCCAGCATCAATAGATGCCACTGGGGAACAGTAGCAAGAGGCCCCTCTGGTCCCATCAAGGGCATTACTAGTGATGTATATCAGGGAGCCTAGAACTCCACCCCACTCAGTCATAATGGGGAACACCTCCATAATCAGGTGACAATAGAGTCAAGTAGATAACTTCCTCCCCACCTAGGAGTAACAGGCAGTGACCCCTTCTCCATTTACAGCAGTGCCACGGGAGGATGGATAAAACATAAGACTTAAAGTGGAATCGCATAACATTATATCCCCAAAGTCCAGGTTTCAACTGAAAATTTCTCGTCACATCAAGAGCCAGAAAAGTCTAAAACCAAACAAGAAGAGACAATAGCACTGATGTAACAGCTATCAGAGTTAAAGCAATCATCATCAAAATGCTTCACCAAGCAATTATTAACACCCTTGTGAAAAATGAAGAAATTAGAAGTTTCAGCAAAGAAAGAGAAGATAAAAGTAACTACCAAGCAGGGCTTAGCATGGTGGTGTACACCTGTAATCCTGGCACTTGGGAGGCTGAGGCACAAGGATCCCCATGAGTTTGAAGCCAGCCTGGGCCACATAGCAAGCCCTTATCTCAGAAAAACAGAGAGAGAGAGAGAGAGAGAGAGAGAGAGAGAGAGAGAGAGAGAGAGAAAGAAAGAAAGAGAATATAAAGAGTCACCAAGTAGAAAGTTTAAAACTGACACATTTTTCAAGTACTGGAAAAAATAATTGTCACTTATATCCAGCAAAAATATTCTTGAGAGATGAATAGGAATAAAGATGGTCTCAATGAAGGGAAACTAGAAAAATTTATAGCTAGCTCTCTAAAAAAAAATGCTAAAGGAAATTCACTAGATGGGAGAGAAATGATATCAGAAAAATATCTTGAACCATCAGAGAAGATGAAAGAATAGCACAAAGATCAAAAATATTGGTAAATGTAATACATTGTCCTTCTGTGAACTTTCTAAATTATATCTGATGATTAAATAAAAGTATGGCCATCTTTAAGGTGGTCACAATGTAGGAAAATATTTCAGATAATTATTTTATAAATAAAGGAAGTAACAAATGAAAAACGATAGAAACTTTCTATATATCTTTTGAACTGGTAAAGTGAAAGCACAGATAGGCTAGGATTAGTTATGTGCTTATAATACAATCGTAGAGCAACGATTTCTGAAGTAATTTCTGAAATTTCTGAAAGAAGTATACTTAAAAAATATGGTAAATGAATCAAAATAGAATTCTAGACAATGTTTATGTAACCCATAGGAAAAGGAAAAGATCAAGGAAAAACAAAAGAGAGAAAACTACCAGCAAACAAAAATTTAAATGTCAGTGCTAATATTTTGATAATTATATTAACTATAAGTGGCTCAAATATATCATGTGTGAAACAGAGATTGACAGAAGGGACAAAATGACCCAACTATATGCTGGCCATAGTAATCTTATTTCAAATATATTGATATAGCTTCAAACCAAAAGAGAAAAACAATAATCAAAACAAAGAAGAAATGTCTCTATTGAAATCAGATAGAGTAATTTCACTGCAAAGAAAATCATCCAAGACAAAAACATTGCATGATAAAAGGGTCAGTCCACCAAGGAGTGACATAACAATGTTAAATGTGTGTATGCCCAAAAACCTCAACTGGAATATGTCAAGCAAAGGCTAATAGCTAATAGAACTAAAAAGAAAAACAGGCAGGTCTACAATCATAGTTATAGACTTCAACACATCTCTCAATAGTTAACAGACTGACTAGCCCCACCCCCACCCCAAAAAGTAGCATGGTTAACAAAAGCCCAACAAACTATGAGCCAATAGGACTGACATGTATAGAAAACTCTATTCAATTGAATGGCAGAATACCCAGTTTTTACAGGGATGTATGAACCATTATCCAAGACAGATCATATTCTGACAAACCTTAGTATGTTTAAATGAACTGAAATTATACAGAATGTGTTCTGTACACACAATAACAAATCAGCAACAGGAAGATAACAGGAAATTTGCCAAGCATTTACAATATTAAAAATATTCTAAATACTCCATTGATCAAAGAGAACATGTTAGGGAAATAAGTTACATATAACTAAACTGAAATGAAAATACACATCAATTGTTGGGTTGAAACTAAGAGTTCTGAGAGATAAATTTATAGCACTAAATACATTGTAAGAGGAAATGTCTCAGATCAGCAATCTAAGCTCCTAGAAGAATTAGAAGAGCAAAATAAAATCCAAGAAAGGAAAAGGAAGCAAATTATATGTATCAGAGCAAAAATCAGCAAAATTTAAAACACAAAAAATAATGCAGGAAAATCAACAGAACAGAAAGTCAGTTCTTTGAAAAGGATAAGAAAATTGACAAATGTTTAGAAAAATTGACCAAAGCAAATTTAAAAAGACCCAAATTACTAACATCAATGAAAGAGACCAGGACAATCACCAGGCCTCCTGCAGACATCACAAGAAAAGGGGAGCCACAAGCAGCTCCATCTTGCAGATTTGAGAGCTCAGAAGGGGTGGACTGCTGTGGTTTGGGAGTGGTTTAATTGTCCCCTTAAGCTCATGGGTCAAATTTAAGCCCATTTTGAAGAATTAGGAAGGGTACAAACTTAATCTATCTTATCTAGAGATTGGAGATTGGGATTAGATGAAGTCATGGGGATAGAGAACCTGTGATTGAATCCTGGTGGTTTACAGGAGGGAGGAGGACCCACCCTACGCACACAGACACACACACACACACACACACACACTCCCATCTCTGACTGTGGGATTCTCTGTACTATATTAAGACTGCCAGCAAGTTCAGTACAGGTGAGGTTTTGGACCTGCATCTGCAGAACTGTGAGCCCAATACATGTTTTCTCTTTATAAAGTTGCCTACTTCCAGTATTATAATAATGAAAAACCCAGATAGATTTGAGTGTTCCTATATTGCTAAAGAAATGGTACTCATAATTTTAAATCCCCAGAAAAAGAAATCTCTAGATAGATTCACTAGATAACTGCACCATATATTTGAAGAATTATACCAGTTGTAAAAATCCATTCCAGAAAATAATAAATGCAGGGACATTCTACCAAATGTCATGAAGCCAATATTAGCCTGACACTCAAAAAAGAAAATCACAGGCCAATTGTGCTAGGTGCATGGAGAAAGAAAAATTATTAACAGACTATTAGCAGATAAAGCCCAGCGACACATAAAATGTCACACACCAGGACCAAGTGACTATTCTTGGCATTCAATCCTGATTCATTCTTTGAAAATCAATCAGTGCAGTTATCATGTTGACAAACTAAAGAAAACAGCATATATCAATTAATATAAAAAAGGTATTTGCTAAAATGCAACATTTATTCATGATAAGAACCTCTCAGAAAACTAAGAATAGAGAGGAAATTTTGCAGTTTAATCAGGAGCATCTAGGAAAAGCCAATAGCCACTAATCCACTTAATGTGAAAAACTAAAGGCTTCCTTCTAAAACTGGAGACAAGATAAGAAGTCCCCCTCTCAGCACAGCCATTCAACATAGCTCTGGAAGTACTGTGTCAAAAATGAAAGCAATACATTGGAAAGGAAGAAATAAACCCGTCCTTATTTGCAGAAAATATGATGGTCTGTGGAAACTACCAGAAACTTATAGAACTAATAAGAGAGTTCAGCAAGGTCTCCATGTGTAAGATTATGTTAGAGGTATTAGTATCAAACTAAAACCCTTGAGTTGGCCAGATTTTCTCTCTGCACTTTCATTTCAAGTAAAAGGAGCCAGATGACAACAAAATAAATTCATTGTTGGAATTTAAAAGGGAAAAAAAAGATCTTTCCACACAGGCCCCAGAGGTGAGCTAGAGCTACCTTACAGCTGTGGGTGTCAGTCCTGCCCATCTTGCCCCCTCTTCACGGTCAGGGACAGCGCGTCATCCAGAAGCTGGTCCTGGAGGCGGGTTTCCACCACAGTACTTAGTGAAGTACTTAGTGAAGACCACCAGTCAGTACCCATTCCCATGGAAAACCCATTGTCAAATGCTGACCTCTGTCCCACTCTCCCCTCCGTCTAGAATTTAAGCCAGTTTCCTCTCAGGCAAGGTCCTTGCTAAAACTTTAAAAAATCCATCAATTTTAGAAAGGTTTATGTTCCTCGACTGGACTCAGCAAGGCAGAAACGCCAGTTTGCACTTCTGAAACAGATCAAGAACCACAGTGCAATGGAAGTCTTATTCTCACTCCATGTGCATTTTGGAACATCCTTTCATCTCTCAGTAACCGGACTCCAGCCTTGGTCACAGTTCTGGTTAGTGGAGGTTTTATCTTAGATGCCCAAGTGCCTGTTTGAGGGCACTAGTTACCCAGTGACAAATGTCTGTCCAATGGCTGTCATTGTGCTTCCCATGTCTCCAGTGTCAAGCCCCATAGAGACTTTGTGATGCAAAACACAGGGGAGGCAGGGGCTGAGGAGGAGGCTGTGGACAAGAAGGAACTAGTGTGGCCCTAGGGAGCAAGGGAACAGGAGCAAGGGCAGGTAAGAGCTTTGCAGCCTGGCCCCTAGTCACGAATCTTCAGCATTTTCTTCCTCCACTCCCAGCCTTTGTGAAACTAGGAATCAAACCCAGGATTTTCACACTGAGCTCTACCTCCTATTTATTTTGAAACAGGGTCTAAGTCACTAAATTGCCCAAGCTGGGCTGGAACTTGCAAGCCTCCCACCTCAGCCTCCTAGAGTCCTGACCTTACAGGCCTCAGTTGCCACCATGCCCAACGTCCTTCCCTCTCTTTGTAGCTGATAACAGGAAGCCAGTCACGTCCATTTGCCTTTCCCCAGTCCTGCATGTCAGTACTATGAGCTAAAGAGCCCAGAGCACAAGTGAATTTAGGACAGGTATAAAAGACATGGGAAAATTTTACTAGAGCTGGAATTAGGAGCCAAGACCAAGGCATCCACTCTCTGCCCCGACCGGCAACGGAGGTGGAGTACAGGGGCAGACCTGGCTGTGGGTCTGGGGGCTGTGTCACTGCCCAAAGGGAAGCTGTGAGTTTCAGGGGGACGGAAGATTCCAGGAGGAACAGCTCCAGCCTGATCCCAGTGACATGAGAATCTTTCCTGTCTACCTGCCAGCCCCTCTCTCCCCTGAGCTTAGCCTTTCATAGGAATAAATGCAAGCACTTCTCCTAGAGTGGCCTGGGGGGAGGTAAGAGGAGTACTGGATGTATCCAGGAGGCAGCGGGGGGGTATCCTTGCAACAGGCAAAGACTGCGGAACGGAAAGGCCAGGGGTGAGTGACAGGTCCTCCTAAGGGGACCTCTTTCCAGCCTTGGCTCCATGGTAATGGCAGAAAAGAGCTGAAATCTTAGACACAGGCTTTGCAATGCTCTGCTTAGTTTCCTTCCACTCCAGGTGCGCTATCCTTTCTGAGGACCGCCCTGGGGCCTCAGATTCGATGTCCACCTACGAAGTCCTACAAGACAATGACTGTCTTCTGCATAAAACATTCATGCTGGGAAAGGAGCCTGCCGGCCCCCTACCCCGCCCATCTACCCCGCAGAGGTCTGGCAGTGGCGCAAGGCCTCTCCCCCTGTTTTCTGAATGATAAAGCTGGGCAGACTCACTCAACGGCCCTAGAGTACAGGGTGCTGTTTTTGGAAACTAAATAAATCTATGTGTATCCAATCTCCAAAACACATCTTGTTCAGTGAGGCTTCAAGGAGAGGACGTTTTGCTTTGGAATACTGATGCTGGGCAGAGCTTCCCCTGCGTCGGGCAGATGAGAATGTTACTGCCTTCAGCGATGGGAGATGCCAGGCAGTGGGGACAGCGCCGTGGACACATTTTCATGAAGATGTGTAGTTCTCTTCAGGACGCTGATGCCAGGATAAGAGTAGCTCAAAGGATATGACTCTGGCTTCGCCAACTAAGGGAAGCGGACTCCCAGTGAATGACCAGAACACAGTTGCCACTGTGTGGTCTCCAGCCCGTGACACTGCAGGGAAGTGGTGGAACCCTTAGCAGATGGGGCAGGTGGGAGGAATTGAGGAAGCATAGCCTTGAAGGGACACAGGATCCCTGGCCTATTCCTGCCTCTCTGCTTGACAGCGCCATGCGTCAAACTTGGCACCACCACACACACCCTGCCATGATGTCCTGAGCTGCCACAGGCCCAGAGTGACAAAGCTGAGTGACCCTGGACAGAAACCTCTGGAGCCATGAGCCCAAATAATCTCTCCTTCTTTTAAATTGATTATTAACTCAGGCATTTTGTCACAGCAACAGAAAGTTGACACAACAATTTCACCTCATTACCTGAATTGTCCTCTTTCAGTTTGATGATGTTGTTAGTTATTTTCTAAAACCACTTTGACTGTGGTATATATACCTCAGATACAATAAACCACACTTATCTGCAGTGTAGAATTCAGTGAATTTTACATGTTTCCCCTGTGTGCCATCAACCAAATCAAGCCATAGACATTTGTAGCTTCTTCCAGAAAGTTCCTCCTCCTCCTTCCCACTTTTCCTCTACCTCTCACCTCCCCAACAACTCTGTAGCTCGGCATTGCCTGGTTTTGAATTGCAGACACCTGTGATACTTGAGCTCATGTGCTAGGAGCCTCGGTTTTCTGGGACTTCTGCCCAGCACTGTGCTGTGAGCTCTGCCGGCACGCTGTGTTGCTGTGGTCCATCCACTGCCTGGCTGTCATTTCACACTGCGCATGTACCAGGATTTATCTTTCTTTTTATCATGGACAGTATTTGGGATTTTTCCAGTTTGGTGTGATTATGATTAAAATTGCTACAAACATTCTTGCATCTATCTTTGTGTGGATATACACCATACTTTTTCTTGGCTGGACACTCAAGAGGGAAACCACTGGGCCATGGGGAGGGGGGGTTACCAGACGCTTCATCACTTCTTCCAGAGCACCAAGTGCCACCTGCTCCCTCTAAAGCATGGTGTGAGTGGTGGCAGATGCTTCTCATCTTGCTGGTGGGCAGGTGGCCTCAGGCTCTGGTGGTCTTAGTTTGCATTTTCTACTAGCCAGCAATGTTCACTTCACTATCTTGTGAATACCCTGGTATTCTCTTCTAAGCAGGCCACGCTCCTGCCCGCCCGCTTCAGCGAACCCCTTCTGACACCAGCCCTTCTGACTCACGCCTGCACTCTCCTGTGTCTGTCAAAGAAGCAGCCAGCAGCAGCACATGGACCTCCATGACCCCACAGGGGGTTCCCCGGGGTCTGCGCACACTTTGTAGAACTGAGCACTGTATCCTCACGGTGTTTGCACAATCTGTGCACCACAGGCTCTCGGTTTTGGATTCACACAGTGTGTCTGATGCCTGCTGGGCTCAGGGAGCAAGAGTCGGCTGGCTCACAGATTATAAGATTCCAGGATCCTCTTGGTCTCTATGCTGCCTCTGTTTTATGACCCTAAATTTTAAGTCATCTTTCCCAGCTCTGAGTACTTTGCTTGTTTGTTCATTTGCTTGTTCTAAAGGTACTAGAGATGGAACCCAGGGCCTTCACACTGAGCTAAATCCTTTTCATTTATCCTTTTTTTTTTTTTTCTTCTTTGGACAGGGCCTTACTAAATTGTGTGTGCTGGGCTTGAACTTATCATCCTCCTGCCTCAGGCTCCCAGAGTGATAGGATTACAAGAATGTGCCACTGTGCCCAGCTCAGCTCAGGATCTGGGGACTGATAGTCATCCCAACACCTCCTCTGGTATGGATTCCAATTCCACTGTGTTCAGAGCTCTCAGGCTGCTGTGGGTGCCACGCAAGATCATGGGGAAGACATTTGTAAACTTTGGACAGAGAAATAAAGACAACACTCCAGGTCCGGAGAACAACTTCTCCACATAACGCAGTACAGTTTGAAAACTATCAGTTCAAACAGAGCAAACCCTTCCCACGCAGGCCCAAAGTGTTCCAGCTTCTCCAGGCTCACGCCTATGGGAATAACAGTTTGCCAAGTGAGCATCACAAAAATATGTGTGTTTACTTATTTATGAAGCATTCTATGTACACTGCACAAATATATTATGTACATAATAAAGCATACTCCAAAAATAAGTATTTTTTACAGGATAAAATAAAATAAAATAAAATAAAGGGAAGGCTTTAGGACCTTTTTTCTGTACCACTAAGGATTGTTTTTTGTGTCCCTAGATGGGGCAGGCCGAGCTGTTTATGAGAGGTTCTTGGGTAAATGATGAGGTGCTTAGGAAAAGCATTTTGTCACCAGCGTTTCCATCTTGTTTCCTTTCACTGTTCTTTGCTCCACTCTCATCCTCATGTTTCTAACTCCCCGTGGAACCTTGTTACCTTGTCATCTTGATTGGTCACCCCACGATCAGGGCTCACAAGCAGCACCCATGGAGTGGGTCAGAGTGGGCTCCGGGCAGTGCTGGCCTTGACCTGAGGTTTTGCCTCCTGCCCACTGTGTGATCCCAGGTCTGATTCCTTCTCTGAAAGTGGTGGTGATGCCCAGGGAGACTTGTGTGAGACTGAGACTTGTGTGGGAGGTCCCACCACAGAGAACATGGAATCTTTGGACAGGTGGCGGCCACTCTTACACACACAGTCACTAATGTTCTGAGTCTTCTGGGAAGGGGGTATTTGGAGAATTTCCACAACTCTAGTGTCTTTCCTGCTGTAATTTGAATGTGTCCCCCCAGAGTTCATGTGTGGGAAGCATAGCCCCAAATTCATCTATTAATAATCTTTGGAGTTGGGGCTCTAGGGAGGTGGCCAGGATCAGATGAGGTCAGGAGGATGGCGCTGCTATCAAGGTATTAGTAGCTTCATAAGGAGAGGAAGGGAGACCTACACCAGCACACTTGCCATGTCTCACCACAGAAGCTGTCTGCCACAGTGCAGCAGGAAGGACCTTGTCAGATGCTCCCAGTCCCTGGAATTATGAGCTAAATAAACCTCTATTCTTTATAGATTACCTAGTCTACAGTATTAGGTTACAGCCCCAACAAGTGGACTAGGACACCTACCATCCAGAACCTGACTGGCCCAACACCGGACTGGATCTACTCTGGTCACGTCGCACCACACATGAAGTCTCTGGGTAATTTTCTCTTCCTGATCTTCCTGGTGAGTTTTTTTGGCTTTGCCTTACTATTGGAAAGAATAAAATGGCTCTGATGAGTGGACAGGAGTTAAACTTCTTTGTGAATGTTGTCCAGCATTTAAGGAGGAGTAACAAGTGGATGGTGAGCCCCATACCTGTCCCCGAACACCAGCATTCCTTGACCACATTATCCAGATGCCAACCCAAGTCAACAGAATCATGAAATTCCTGATATACATGATGCTCCAGGCATTTGAGTTAGGAGCTGGCACTGGGCTTCATTTGACCAGGCTGAGTTGCCATTGCTGGGAGCCACTGGGTAGACACTTGGTAGCCGTATGCTATCAAGTCACAGAGCATGACTACATAGTTACAGACAATCAGAGAGAGGAAAAGTGGTATCAGCCCTGAAGTCCAGTGATAAGTGGGGTGCCATCTCCTGCTAACCACCTCTCTTCCAGTGGAGAAGACTCTGGTGACCACAGACTGACACCCACCAAGATAAGGGACAGTTCAGCCTGACCTCACCTGTCGCACAGCTTCCATTCTGGACATAGTTGTTTCATTGGCTCTCAGCAAGCAGGGGGCCCTGGAAGGTATCCCTGAATAAAGAATTCATTCTCTTCTCAGCATCTAGCAAAAGACACATTCAGGAGCCACTTAAAAACACCCTTTTCCCCCATGGGAGGACCCAACCTATGAGGTTCTGCCCCCAGGTAGGGCATCTGGACTCTTTACCCAGGAGACATCTGGGGAAGACCCATAAGAAGACCCCAGAGAGGACTGGGGACTTAGCTAAGCAGCCTAAGTACATGCCTGGCAAGCATGAGGTTGTGAGTTCAATCCCCAGTATTAAAAAAAAGACCTAGAGATCATGTGCAATATCCCAAAAGGATCACTAGTGGCAATCTGCATCTCCCCATCTGTGTTCTACACTCTGATTCTGAGCCCAAGAAGTTCTGTCCTGAGAGGTGAGAGGGATAGACACTCTTAATTGCCAGTAACTTGCAGGGTGGGGTCATCATGGAAACTTATTTTTAGGGAACATTTATAGATTGAAATGCCAGGTTTTCAGTGCTCGCTTGGGTGAGTTTGACAAACATATCTACCACATCGACCACCATACCAATCAAGATATGAAGTATTTTAATCATCCCAGGAAGCTCCCCTGAGCTCCCACCAAGATTCATCTTGATAGTCATTAAACTCCATAAAATATAATCCTGTGAAGTATCAGTTAGTTAAGGTTCACTAGAGCAACACATTTAATATAATGGAGAATTTGCTAAGTAGGCTTACGATGGCTGCCTGCAGGGTCAGGGATGGAAGAATGCAAAGGGTGGTCTGCGTGCTGCAGGGCCTGAAGGAAGAACATCCAAAGGTGAAGACTGGGGCAGGAGGAGGAGGAGGAGGAGAAGGAGGAAGAAGAGGAGGAGGAGGAGAAAAGGAGAAGGAGAAGGAGAAGGAGAAGGAGAAGGAGAAGGGAGTGTTCCTTCTTACCCCACCAGGCTCTAAGCCTAGTGTTTGGTGTCACCCACCTCCAGGATGGGGCTTCACCTGAGGCTCACAAGTCAACCATCCAGACACAGCCCAAACTGTTCTCCACTAATCTGATAGGCATTTCTTAGTTCATTCAAGTTGACACCATAAGAAACTATCACATCCAGTATGGATTTTAGTTTAACCTGCTTCTTTTTCTCACTGGGTGGCCCATTGTATGGCTGTACCTCAGCCTGCTTATCCATTCTCCTGGTGACAGATGCCTGCATTGTCTCCAGTTTGAGGCTAAAACCGAGAATGCTACTGTGATAGTTCTTGTGTAGGCCTCTATGAACAGATGCCTTCATCCCTCTGGGAGAGACATCTGAAGGTGGGAGCATGTCAGGATTTCTAAAAGAGCCTTAGAAATGTGGCTCCCGCACAACCCCAGATGGCTCCGTCTGTTCTGTGTGGACACTAGCATTGAAAGATAATCCGAATGCTCACCCAGATGCCAGTCAAGAGCGTCCAACCCACTGTCTCTGGCCAAGGAAGTTTATAATCTCCATTCACACACAGTATTTGGAATTTAATTAACTCTATTGAGGAACATGACACCAGGACCAGCTTATTGCAGCTGTAACATTGAGGGGTTTATGACCAGATATTAAAACCAAGCCATAGGAAGACTGGCATGGAGCCAGACAAATCTGCAGCAAGAAGAGTAAAGATGCGTTGAAAATAAAATTTAATTTTCCAGCTGTGGTTATGAGCAAGTCCTACCCCAGCTTCACTGTGAGGTCACAGCCTAACAAATGAAGCAGAAGCCCAGCATGGCAGCCGAGCCCTTGATGAGCAGTGGACCAGAGAAGAGTTAGCAGCTCAGAGTGTGGCTAGAGCAGAGGCCAGAGCATCTATAGGAAGGATTTGAGGTCTGTGTCCTTTTTTTGCATAAATCTTCATAGGCACCATCAAGGGGGTCATTTGGAAACTATTTAACTAAATTACTTTCTGTCACAGGTTGGACACAGAAAAAATTAATTCCTTACTCACCCAAAGTGAGGATGTCACAGCTCTGCCAAAACCAGCCTTGGAGGCTAAACCTGTCCAGGGTTAAATCTGATCACTACAAGGCCCGCCATGACCAACTCCAGCCTGGCTCCTGGGCTCCTCGTCCTTTCCCACTGGATTTACAACACAGGGAAAAGCGGACCAGCATCACACAGGGGCAGTCATGGCAGTGATAGCCGCAGGCATGTCAGGGTGAATCTATGTGACACCTTTCAATGAGGACCAAGATTAGAGCTGCTTCGTATGAAAACTGACAGTGGAAACCCACAGGTAGGCAGTCAGACTTGGAGACTCCACACCCATCATCTCTCACCTCTAAGAATCAGAAAGTTTTCTTAAAAGCTAAAGGATTGAAAGCCCAGACACTGCAGAGGGACTTTCAGGTTCCCTCTGGTCATCCCAGTGGGCTTCAGCTCAGTGCAGAATTCCTGAACAGGGTAACAGGGCCCGTGGCAGGAACACAGTGCTTCAGGAGAAATTTAGGAGATTGTCCTGAGGAATAAGTGGAATGTTGGAAATCAAAAAGTTGAACAACTCAACAGCCCTCAACTGAATAGATAAATAAAATGTGGCATAGTCATGCAGCAGAATATTACTTGACAACGAAAAGGCATGAAGTACTGACATATGTTACCACACGGATGAGCTTTACAAACATTCTCGGTGCGAGAAGCCAGGTTAGGTGAGAGAAGCCAGAAGGACCACATATTGTGTGATTCCATACATGTGAAATGCCCAGAAAAACCACCTCTGTAGAGAAAGAGAAAAATTGATTGTTGCCTTGATCTGAGGTCGTGGTGGATGTGCCAGTTAATCTCAGTTGTCAATTTGACTGGATTAAGCGAGTCCTGGAGAGGTGATTGGATCATGGATTAACCCACGGTGTTCATAGCCGAATGTGCTGTTGGAGGTGAGGTCCAGGTAATAAAAATGTTTTGACTTGACTGTGGTGATGAATACATAGTTACATGACTACCCTAAAAACCACCAATATCTACAGTTCAAGTGAGTGCATTGTGTAGTATGTGAATTGCATCTCAGCAAATCTGTTATAAATACTAATTGCATGAGCATAACCAGTCCACTGTCCTTTGCACTTGGGGATGAGAATTGCAGCAGTAAGGTTGGGGTCCGGGAGCCCCACTTCCAGCCTAGCCTTCGCCTGCTCAGTTACCCATCTATGTGAGCTCTACACACACCCCCAACACATCAAGAAAGTGCAGCAGGGAGTTAGTGAGTAAAAACAGAGTTAGCTCCATTCCTTACACTGTCATATATCAAAATAAGCTCCAGATGGTCTAACAAGTTAAATACACAAACTAAGCCAGACAACCAGAAAAAGACACGGAAAGGCTGCTGTGCTTGGAATCTGGAAGGTCCACAGAGGCCACAAGCTGGATGCTTGGCTGCTGGTTGGTGGGCTTTGAAAGGTGATCAGATGATAAAGGCTTTTACTTCAGCCATGGATTAATCCACTGGGGAGTCATAATTGGATGGCATTATTGAGGAACGATGGAATTTTAAGACGTGGGGTCTGGTTGAAGGGAGTGGGTAATCGGTGTGTGACTTTGAAGACCATGTCTGGTGCCCAATCCTACCCACTTGGCTCTTTCACTCTCTCTGCTTCCCGGCTGCCATGAGGTGACCAGCTTTTCTCCCTGTGCTCCTTCAACATGATGCTTCTGCTTCACATAAAGCAATGAACATAGCCAATCATGGACTGAAACTTCAGAAACTGTGAAGCTAAATCAACCCTTTTCCCCTTTAAATTGTTTCTCTCATATACTTTGTCACATGACAGAAAGCTAGCACAAAGGCTCAAGGTAGAAAAGATTTTCTGCACATAAAACAAGAAATGACAGCAGAGACCAGGAAAATCATCCAGAGACATTAAAACTAGAAAACAATAAACAAATTAGAAGTGGGAAGACAGATTCAGAATATGGGCAAATGTAAAGAAGATTATGGCTTTGAAAGCAAGTTCTAAAGCTAGAAAACTAGATAGCTAGCCAACTGTTATAGTGCTAACCTTCAATATTTTCTGAAGCCCCATATACTCAAGACTTGGTCACCAGCCTGTGGTGCTATTGGGAGGTGGTGAGACCTGTAAGAGGCAGGGCCTAGTAAGAGGAAGTTGGGTCATTGGGGGCAGGGCCTTGGAAGGGGTATTGGGACCCTAGGTTCTTCCTGTCTTCTTTTTGCTTCCCAGCTGCCATGAGATGAGCAGTTCCCTTTGCCAGTCACTTCTGCCATGATGTTCTGCCTCACCACAGCCCCCAAACCATGGAGCCAAGTGGCCATGGGCTGGACATTCTAAAACCATGAATGAAAGTAAACATATCCTCTTTCAAGTATTTTTTTAAAAAGGTATTTTATCACAGTAACAGAAAGCTGAATGATAAACTAGTATATAAAATATTGTATTTTATTAATTATAAAATGTTATTAATAATAAAATGTAAATTAATGCAAAAGTGAGATATAAAAACATCAGATTGTTGAGGCTTTACAACAATGCAGCACACAGGAGAAGTTCCCATGGAGCGCTGCTCACCTTCACCATAGAAGAAAGAATCCCAAAATATTTCTTGAGTGCACCTGGGATTACACACCCAAAGCTCACGTAAAGTTCATTCCTTTGACTTTGGAGCCTTGTTTGGCAATTCATCCTCTAGTAGCAATTAAGTGAATACACACACAAATTTATATACAGATCGTAATTTGTAAATGGGGACCCTCCTACGTATGTAAAAATAAGCAAACAGTTAAATGGAGCATGATACATTTGGATGATAAATTATGTGTATCAATTAAAAAGCTACTGCCCAGGAATGGGGAAATGTAAGAGATGAAGCAGCTTACAAAATTCCAAGTACTATAGATCTTAATCCAGAAATAAATAAATACACAGATACACACAGCATAAATACTGCTAGTGGCTGGCATATAGTAGGCACTCAATTAATATGATACAACATTGGAAAATGAAGTTGAAAGAAATGTACCAAAATACAAACACTGCTCCCCTGGGGGGGTGTGATTTGGGTAATATTTATTTTGCCATGATTGTGTTCATTGTCTAACTCCTCTAGAGCCCAACAAATTATCCTTATGCTCAGAAAAATAGCATAATTAAATCTTAAAATGCTGTAGCGATGGCAAGTCAGATTAAAACAGAAAACTGCCCATCATATGTAACAACTGCGTGAAGACAAACCATCAAATAAAAATCCAGATTTAACACACATGGGCACAGAGGTGTTGGGAGGCGGACCCAGAGACCAAGCTCACTCCGGCTATCTGTACCCTTTAGCTTCAAAATGAAAGAGAGTTAATTTTCAGTTCACTATCTCTGCATGGGAGAAAAGCCCAAACTGTTGCCCACAACAGAAGCATTTTAGTGAGTTTTCACCATGTTTCAATTCCCGGGCAATAATCCAGGAGCAGGTTATCACCGCTGACTTACAGGTGGAAAATCGCTGCTGTTTTGTCGAAAATTGCAAGAACTTCTTACAGGCAAGCATGTCCCCATGCACCCCACGGGCAGGTGCAGGCTCTTCAAGGCCATTCACCTCCCCACCCCTGCACAAAGTCCTCAAAACCCCTCGTCCCCCACATTCGTATTTGGCTGTACCCACCCTGGATTGTTTCGTACCTTGGCCACCAGTGTAATCACGGCAAATGCACAGGGCCGTGGTTGTCCTTAATAATGCACAGAATGGCCCAAATTTCTGGAAAGTGGAGACATAAATGTGGACCATTGAAACACTACCACATTGAAACCCTCTCCATGAGACAGCCAGGCTGTCACAGCCTCTCCCCATAAGAGCTGAAACGATCCGGCAAGCAGCTGAGGCGCCAGTAATAAAGAAGATTTGGGGTGGCTTCTGAGCCAAGCAAAATAATGCAATTCGTATTAACCACCTGCATTATGAATCCAGAGCCATTCTGTCGGCTTTATCCCAACACCTACTCCAGATCTGTTTTTTCCCCGCCACTCAGATTTACATTTATGAGCCTTAAACTCTGGTTTCAAACTCTAGGTATTTGGCAAAATGCAAAATAACTTGGTAACCATAGCAGCCTTCCAGTGAGGGGCTCTGTAAAAGGTCCTCGGCCCAAACCCTGCTGGTAAAACCCTATACCCCCCAGCATTCACCACCACCCCACGCCAGACTCCCTTTCTCCCTCCCAAAGGGGCAGAGGGTTGGCTTGTGACCCTGTAACAAGGTTACATTTTCTCACGGCTCCCTGGAGATCAGGATTTGAATACAGATTTATCAGAAAGAAAAATACTGGTGTTGGCTCAGGGTTGCCTTCGTCACCTCGCACACCTTCCCAAAGAGCAGTCCTGAATGACCCCTGTACATTGGAATAGCACACTTTCTGTGGGTGTCGCTGGTATCCCCACTTCCTCATCCCACATTTGGCTGCTGCACACATTGATGTCACCTGTCTGTCCCAAGGCGACCACTTCAAAAAACACTGGCCAGAGGCTGGCTGCACTGGGAGGTGTACGCAGGATGTGGAGAGCTCTCCGTTCTCGCGACAATAAAGGGGCTCCATGCAGGGGACAGAACACTGCAGGTGACAGCACCCTGGGAATGTAGCTATCTTGGAAATTTGGGGAAATTTTAGGAGTGAAAGTAGAATATGCTGCCTCCCTTTCAGCTCGGCACCACCACAGGAATATCAGGGGGACATCCATGTCCACAGTGGTAGTTGGTCACTCGCATCGCTCAGGGATCAGAGCAGGGGAACACAGCTGAGGCTCTGTACTTTCAGGATTCGGTGCAACTGGGCCCCCAGAAGGCCACCCTTTGCATAGATCACAATGAAACAGCACCCCCTGGAGCTGTGTGCCAAGACAGCCCTATGTTGTGACCGCCATCCTTCGGGGGGACATCATGTCCATGGTTACCACTAAGAGTGGAACCTTAAACCAGGCCAGTTGGGGGAAACTTCAGAATCTGGGCTGCAGATCTGCTGGCTCTCACTCGTACTGATGTAGGCTTTCCTGGGAGGAAACACTGGGCCAGCGAAACGTGACATGCACCAAAACACAAGCTCACCCCTGAATGTCACCACCTCTCCATGCACTGGAACTCTGATGTCATGGCCTTTTCACACTAGCATCTGTTGACCACATCACTTACTGGTGCAAAGTAGAACTATTACGGTGGCCACAGCAAAGGAACCATGTGAATCAGCCAGAATCCTGTGTTAAGCCTTTTGTTTTGTTTTGTTGTTTGGCAATACTAGGGATTGAACCCAGGGCCTTCACAGTGAGCTTATCCCCAACTCCTTTTTATTTGTATTTTGACACATTGTCTCAGTAAGTCCCAGGCTGAGCTCAAATTTGTCATCTTCCTGCCTCAGCCTCCTGGAGTGCTGGGATTACAGATATGTACCATCATGCCCAGCTTTTTATAAACAGCTTTATTGAAGTATAATTAAGATGCCAACCAACTCAACATTTAAAGTATACAATTCAATGGTTTTTAGTATATCTGCAGTTTTGCAGCCATCAACAAATCTAATTTCAGGATGGTTTTATCTCCCTGGAAAGAAGCCCTGTGGCCATTAGATCTCGCTCTCTCGTCCCTTCCTCCCCAGCCAGAGACAATGGCGTATCTACTTTCTGTCTCTATCTATCTGCTTGCTCTAGGCTTTGTGTATAAATGGGACCATACAATATGTGGGATTTTGTAACTAGCTTCTTTCATTTAGCATAATGCTTTGAGGTTCATCCATATTGTAGCATGTTTCAGAACTTCATTCCATTTTGTTGTTGAAAAATATTCCATCGCATGAATATGGCACATATTGCTTAACGTTTCCTCCCTGTATGTACATTTGGGCTGCCTCCACCTTCTGGCTACTACCAGAAAGGCTGCTGCAAGCTTTTTGTAGAAGCTTTTGTGTCTTCAGTTCTGCTGGGTCTCTATCTAGAACTTGAGCTGTTGGACCAGGGATAACTCTGCTTTTAGCATTTTTAAAGAACTGCCAAAGTATTTTAAAAGTAACCAAAGCATTTTGCATTCCTACCAGCAAAGCCTCAGGGCCTGGTCTCTCCGGGTCTTTGCCAACCTCTGTTCTTTTGTTCTGTCTTTATGATCTGCACCCCCTAGAGGGTGGGAAGTGAAATCTTCTTGTGGTTTGGGTTTCCACTCCCCACAGGAAATGACAGGAAAGCATCTTTTCCTCTGCTCTTTGGTCATTTCTGTTTTCTTTAGAGAAGTATCTATTCAGATCCTTTGCTCATGATTTTTTTCAAAATGGAATGATAAAAAGTACACATATTTGAATAGAATCAGATGCAAAGTTGCAAACGTTTTCTCTCAGTTTGTGGGTTGTCTTTTCACTTCCTTGACAATTTTAAGTGCAAAACACTGAAGTCCAATTTGTCTGCTTTTCTTTTCATTGCTTGTGCTTTTGGTGCCATCTCTAAGAAAACATGGTCCGACCTAACGTCATGAAGATTTGCCCTGTGTTACTTTTTTTTTCTACAATACTAGTTTTGTTTTGTTTTGCTTTTTGTTTTGGTTTGTTTTTGTTGTTCACAGGTGTAGATTGAACCTAGGGCCTTTGCTCTTGGCTACATCCCTACTTTTTTTTATTTTTAATTTTGAGACAGTGTCTCACTGAGTTGCTAAATTTCCCAGGCTGGGTAGGAACTCATGACCCTCCCACTCCAACCTCCCGCAGGGATTATAGGCGGGCACAGTTGCACCTGGCCTCAGGGGTTTTAGTACAGTGTTAGCTCTTGTTTTTAGGACTCTGATCTGTGATCCATTTGAATTAACTTTCGTGTACGACTGGGGAACGGTCAGCTTCATTCTTTCACATATGGCTCTGCAGTTGGTCAGTGTCATTATTAAAGAGATTTCTTTCCCACTGAGCTGTCTTCTCACCCTTTCAAAAACCAGTTGTTCACAAGCCTAAGTCTTTCTTTCCAGACTCTCGATTCCGTCCCCTGGATCTGTGCGTCCGCCCTCACTCCATGCAGCGTTATCTTGATTACTGCAGCTCTGCTGAGCTTCAAATTTGGCAAATGTCGGTGCTTGTTCTTTCTTATTCTGTCTTCTCAAGAGTGCTTTGATTGCTTGGACTCCCTTGTGTTTTTATTATGTATTTTAGTGTCACTGCATTAATATAAGACAATAAGCTGGGTTGTGGCGAATCTATGGATCCACCGCAGAATGGCAATCTCACCTCCCGCCCGTGTCTGTGAGATGTCACCTGCTCATTTCTTTCCCTCACCTGTCATTTCTTTCAACAATGCTTTGTGTAAGTTTTACTTGTTAATTTTATTCCTACATATTTTCCTCTTTTTAGTAACATTGTAAAATGATCTTTTTAGTATTTGTATTTTTTAGTATTAATTGTATTTTTAGTATTTTCTCAACTTCATTTTCTCCTACAAAGGGGAGCTTCATTACCATGGTCTAAATCTTATGCCTCATGCATATCTTTACCTAATTTTGATTTATTTGCTTCTGTGACACTGGGGATTGAATCCACAGCCTTCAAACTGAGCTACGACTACAGCCCATTTTTATTTTATTTTGAGAGAGGTTCTCCCAAAGTTGCTAAATTCTCCAGATTGGGCTCCAACTTCCAACCCTCCTGCCTCAGCCTCCCAAGGTTCTGGGAATACAGCTGTGCACTACCACACCAAGCTTAACTTAGCATTATTAGAAAGGATTATTCAGATTCCTTCACAGGATTTGAAACACTGGCAGTCAGGCAGGGTGGTGCATCCCTGTAATCCCAGCACTGGGAGAGGCTGAGGCAAGAGGTCAGCAGGTTTGAGCTCAGCCCGATCCACTTAGCTATTTAGCAAGGACTTGTCACAAAATAAAAAGGGCGAATAGATGTAGCTCAGTGCAAAAACCCTGGGTTCAATCCTTAGTACTGAGAGGAAAAAAGAGAGCGCGACAGCAACAGACACTGGTGTCTGCATACGATGCTCCTCCCCGTGACGCCTGGCCGGCCGATCACAGACCCTGGGAGTCCACTGTGGGCTCTGAAGTCCTGGTCTCACCCAGAAGCAGAGCTCGCAGGGCAGGAGGCTGGCACTGCCCAGTCAAACAGCAGACAGTGGTGCTTGGAATGTTGCTATTGTGTGAATGCTTTTGTCCCCCCAAACCCCATACTGAAATCCTCATCCCCAGCTGATGGCCTCAGGAGACTGGAACTTTGTAAGGTGAGGTCTTGTGAGTAGAGCCCTTGCAATGGGATTGGTGTCCTTGTAAAGGGGCACATGTGAGGGGACACGGAGAAGGTATTATCTGTGACCTGGGAAGCAGCCATTCTATCACCATTGCCCAACTTGGTGTCCACTGCCCCTCTGTCCTGGACTCCACCCAGAGCTCTGGAAAGTTGGATCCTGCTTGCCATGCTGCCAGGACAGACTGAGACCGAGGCAGCTTGGCATTTCCTGTGCCACACATGAGCACTTCTTCCCTGCTGACACTGCTGTTACCACGGGCAATGGGGCTCAGTTCGGGTTCCTAGGTTCATCGTGAGCACGATGAGCAAAGAATTGGGGGAGGTGCACAGTGCAAGGGAAAACAGCACCGTTTATTAAGGTGATGAGTGGGCTCCTCCTGGCAGAAAGGAAACTGGCACAAGCACTGAGAGGACTGGGTTTAGGGACTGAAAATGTTGCCCTGGACTTGGGGCAGGGTCTTCCAGAGAGTGACAGACATCGTGATTGATAGGGTGCTGAGTCCAGTCAGCTGTGTCTACCGTGCATGTCCTTTCCCAGGAATCACTCTTACCACTGGATGCATGAGACGCAGTCCCTTTGCGTGACTTGCAAGGAGGTCCAGGTGAAGAAAGGTTACACAGGTCATTCGGCAGGTCTGGCATGCACCTCCTGCTTCAGGATTTCAGGATTTTCCTGGCAGGCTTTGCTTTTCTTATTTCTGCCTCCAGGTAGGAAACCCTAGGATGGAGGTCGGGGCTGGTCCTCTGGCATTGCTCAGGTTCAGGCAAGTGGAGGGGAGCAGTGCCGTACCCCTAATCGCTCTATCTCTGTTACTGTCAGTGGCCTAAAACACCGGGACTCCAAGAAGGGAGGGCACAGGGCCTCCAGCTAGGTGCTGTCTGTCCCCACACCAGGCCGTTTCTCGTGGAGGAGCAGGAGTCTGAGTTTTGGGCCCTTAGTGAGCTGCCCGTGGAAAATGAGCATCTCCTGCAGGCAGGAGGAGGGACCCTCACCCCCAAAACTGTACCGGCGCCTCAGTAGGGTCCTATAACATGGGCGTCACTGTGGACCCCCAGCTTCTCCAAAGATACAAGGACTCAAAGCTGATTCACAAGAAGTGACTTTAAATATGAATCACTGATGGGGAGGGGACAAACCTCTGTCCTCACCCGGCTGTGACCCCAGGGGCCTCCTGATAGTCTCAGCCCCACCTGAAGCCCCGGAACCTCAAGAGGCTTCTGGAAGAAAGGATAACGTCACAAAGACACTTGCAGCTGTGTTTCATGAGCCAGGTGAGGAAACTCGAAGACAAAATTGATTTTGAGGATAATAAAGATTTGGGCATTTCTAGCTCACCAAGCAACGGATGGAGATTCCTGGCCACACGTGCCCAGCAATAAATAGTAAACCCTCATAAAAAGAAGACTTTTATGAAATATACGAGGCTGCCAAAGCCAGGGAGTCTTATTCAGCCAAATGATTACAGCTGGAGTTTTATTTCTAAGTGACTTTTTAGTATTATGTTGTCACCTATAATAAGTAGCATTTCTTGTGCAAGTGCTAGGAGATCCTAATTGGGCCAGGAGAAGGAATTTTTCACTCGTTTCAGGAGGGAAGGGACGAGCGGCATATGCAGTTACACTAATGGTTTCATTTTTTAAGACACCGAGTCTTGTTTATGTGATGTTCCTATTTTATTGCGCGCAGACGAATGATCGCTCATCCCCGGTAGAAAGCCACAGTCAAGCCGTGCGTTTCATTTTCTGGCAGCTCCAGGCCTCCAGGGCTGGTTTTCCTCCCCGCTGCCGAGATCAGTAACGGGCTCTGATGCGGCTCTGGCTGCTCGCGTTGTTGTGGTCAGTCTTCCCCTCTCTCCCTGTGTTCATTATACCAACAAATGAATGCTGAGCTGAACAGCTGTGCTGATTCCAGTAGCAGAAAAACTCGCTTCTGCCCCGGACTCTCAGCTCCCCCAGTCTCGGCCAGGTCGCAGTCCTTTTAGTCCTTTGGCTGGGCAGGGTGGAGACTAGGGCAGCGCTTCCCTTTCAGGTTTCCAAATCCAGAACTAATGCAAGGAGAAGAGGACTTGATCCTCTTCGCTTCCCAAGGTTCTGTCCCTTACTTCAAAATTGTCCTTCCTACCACAGAGCTACTAAAATTTCTGTCTTCTACCTTCTGGGATTTTTTTTTTTTCCTGTACTGGGGATTGAACCCAGGACCTCCACAGTGAGCTACATGCCCATCCCTTTTTGTTTTATATTTTGAGACAGAATGTTACTAAATTGCCCAGATTGGGCATGAACTTGGTGACCCTCCTGCCTCAGCCTCCCAGAGTGCTGGGGTTACAGGAGTGTACCACCATGGCACAAGCTTTGTTCTCTAGCAGCGATTATTAATAAAAGGCCCTCACATGGGTCAGCAGTGGTTCTCATCAAACTTAGACTCTGTGGAGAGGAAGGGAATTGCCGGGTCTGCCATCCTGGTCACAGTGACGGTTGAATCAGTGAAATTCGCATATAAGCACAGACCTCCATGGTCACAGCACAGACATGCGGTGTGACCAAAATATATGGCGAATGTTTAATTTTAAAAATCACTAGGGTAAAGACATGTTGCCATGAATCCCCCTCAAAACCTTCCCCCTAGCTTCACACACACTTACCCCATCATCTTGCCACTTTTCTAAAGCAGCTCTGGAAGTTCTTCCTCCCGAGTGTCTTTACTAGGTGGGATTAAAAAGTCCAATGAATGCTGCTGGCGCATACACCCAACAGAAAGGCAAGCTCATAAAGACATGGCCGTGTGTCCTCATCCACCAGACTCACCCAGTGTGGTGTCTGGGTCTCCGCTAAAGTCAGAATAACCACAGAAGGGAAATGTTTTGAACTGATTCAGGGCATCAAGACAGCCAGGCCAGTGCAGCTAAAGACACTCATGAAAGAGGACTTCCAGAACTGCTTCAGAAAGTGCCAGATATGGTGAGATAAATGTGTTTGACACAAGGGGAAGAACTCAGCAATGGTGGCACATGCCTATAATCCCAGCATTTGGAACGCTGAGGCAGGAAAATTGCCACAAGTCCAAGGCTAGCCTGGGTTACATAGTGAGTTCAAGGCCAGCATATACCATATAGTGAGACCCTGTCTCAAAAAAAGGGAAGAGGATTTGGAAGGGGATTAATGGCAATGGGTTTTTTACTGTAAGAATTTTTAAAAATTTAAACATTCACCATATTTTCCCACCATACTGCACAATGAGGACATGCCCTTCTGCTTCTTTTATAATCATATTTCTGAGCTGGGGGCAGTGATGCCTGCCTGTAATCCCAGCACTCTGGGAGGCTGAAACAGGAGGATCATGCTTTTGAGTTCAGCCTAAGCAATTTAGGCTGACTTAGTGAGTACCTGTCTTAAAATAAAGAGGGGCTGGGGATGTAGTTCAATGCAAAGGCCTTAGATTCAACCCCAGTATTACAAAAGAAAAAATATATATAATCACATTTCTACCGCTTCTGCATCTGGAGATCCTTGTCAACACAGCGTCTTACCAGCCTTCACCTCCCTAAGAGCATCTACAGTGGATTCTCGTTATTTCCAGAAATCATGTCCTATAAAGTCCCATGAATACTGTTACGGAATCCTGGGCTTTGTTCCTAGGCAAACCCAGGGTTACAGTCCTGCAAGCTGCTGAGGGCAATGATTTTCTCAGCAATCAATAGATGGCCTTGCTTTACATTTCTTCTTACATACGCCTTACTTAAAACACGCCAGGCATCTGTTCCCGTGAGCCCCAGGGCCCACAGTGTCACTGCCAACCTGCCGGAAGCAGCAGGAGGCTGTGGTCTCTGCACACGGCTGGGCTGTAGGCTGTGACACAGTGAAACCAGCAGAGAGCACACAGTGTCAAGGCTGTGGCCCTGAATAGATGGCAAAAGTCACTACCGCACACCAGGAGCTGAAACAAGAGGGCAGAACATGGCCTCGTCCAGCCTTAGTGGCCACACACACCTCAGTGACAAAATGTATCTTCTCTGCAGGCACCTGTGTCACCTCCCATAAAGGCCCATGAGTACTGACTTGGGGTCATCAAGCAGGCAGAGACTCAGGTCCTAAACCTTCTTGTTCCCTCACCTCTTGTGACCTCTCCATCTTTGTCCCCACATCCATGTGCTGTGGCCACCAGAGCAAACCAAGCAGCTCCATGCACAGAGGTGGATTCTGTGGTGGGGCCGAGGTCCCCAAACCTATCCTGGGAAGCTGCCATTTTCTCCTTGTGTCTTTGTGGCACCATCCTCCATGCAGCTCTGTCCTGATAGCCTCTCCTCACAGGGGCTCAGTCAGATTGGACCCATTCTATCAGAGACCCTGTTTCCCCCTCAATCTTTTGCACAGGCCCTGCCTCCTAGTATGACCACATTCAACAGTGCCAAGATTGGGATTTAACATGCAAAGTCCAGTGACCTGTCCAGCCCTCACAGTCCACAGACCTTGATAAGACACCTTACCTGTCTCCAGGTAAGGTGTTGGGACTATAAGCTTCCCCTCCCAGAGCTTCCATGTTGTACTGTAAGTGGGAAGGGAGAAGCAAATGGGAAGGGAGGAGCATTGTTCTCATAGAGGGGCTCAGGTCACCAGGCTGGGACCCAGAGCAAAGCAGGTGGAATTCAGGCCACTCTCAGGTGAAGGCCACAGCCACAGGAGACCAGGGAGGGTGAGGCCGCACTGAGCTAGACAGGGCTTGTGCTCTATAAGACCGTCAGGGCCCTGAGCCTTTGGGTAGCCCTGGAGGTGGTGGCTGCCCTGCTTGACTGCCTAAGCCGAGGCCTTGGCAAGGGCACCCAGGGATGCCTATTTCTCTGCCTCCTAATGGTCAGAAGCTCCTGGCCAAGCCAGCTCCTGGCCAAGCCAGCTGCTCAAATCAAGCAATCACATGTGACCTGTCCACTCTGTGATACACCCAGATGCCAAGGAGTGTGCTTTCCTAACAAGCCAGCCTGGGTGAGGGTGAGGATTAACCACCATGAGGGCAAAGGAGCCCTGGCCTAGCCGTGTGACACCCAAGGCCTAGCTTCTTGCTGCTGAAGCCTGACCTTGCCCCATGACATTTTGGCCACATTCTATTGGATCTGGAGAACCTGCTTAAGAGTCTTTGCCAAGAAATTATCATGGTAGAGAAGAAACTATAAAGAATTTGGAGTCAGCCAGTTCTAAAAATATTCTAGCTCTGCTCTGCTACCTTATGGTTTTAGTTACTTTTACTACAAAATACCCAACAGCCACAAGTTAAACAAGGAAAAGTTTATTTAGCTCACAGTGTGTAGAAGTTTCCATCCATAATCAGCTGGCTCCGAGGCAGAGTGGTGTAGCTGAGGGGCAACAGTTCATGGCAGTGGAAGATAGCAAAAGCAGCAAGCAAGGAGATAAGCCTCTTTCTGTCCCTTATATTGCTTCCAGTCTACTGGGATTAGGGCAGTGCCAATCCAATCAGTGGGCCAATCCAGCAATCACCCACCCTTAGTCCTAGCACTGAACCATGGATCACTCACACACTCTAGATTCAGTCACCTGCGGAAAAAACCCCAAGTTTTGGGTAGACATCTAGACAGAAACCATAATACTTACCAAGCATGTATTTGGCTATAAATAAGAGAAAACGTGAATAAGGTATATGAAAAAATAAGGGGTGATTTTTCTCACAGTAGTACCAGACATCACATCTGCAACTAAGGCATTGAAAAGGAAAGGAAGAGTCAGGGACTCCACAGACTCTATGAGCCACACAACCTAGAGCTCACCATGAAGCCAGGTTTCAGTCCCTGTGGAGGTGGCTTTGGTAGCCAAGGGAGATTTAGTGACCATGGAGGTCATGGTGGTCATGGTAGAGGCCGAGATGGCTTTGTGGGTGGCTAGGGTTGGGTTGGCAAAGGTTTTAGAGGCTGTGGCCAAGGAGCAGGTGGTGACAGTGGACAGAGTGGAGGCTTCCAGTCTGGTGGCAACCGTGGTGGTGGTCAGGGAGAGAAAAGGAAATCAGTCAGGGAAGAATGTGATGGTGGAAACTTGCTGGCATGAGGGTGTCTTCATTCATCGTGGAAAGGAAGATGCGCTCATCACCAAGCATCTGGTTCTTGAAGAGTCTGTTTATTGAGAGAAAAGAGTCCCCATTTTGGAAGGAGATGACAAACTTGAGTCTGTCATCAAACCTGACAAACTTGAGCTCCAGGCTCGGTACTGAAGACTGGCTGTGGCGATCCTCAGTGGTGCGGACCAGGTCAAGCCTGGGGCCAAGGTGCTCTACCTCGGGGCGGCCTCTGGTACCACAGTATCCCATGTCTCGGACGTCGTAGGCCTAGATGGTCTCGTGTATGCAGTTGAGTTCTCCCACTGTTCTGGCCATGATCTTATCAACTTGGCCAAGAAGAGCTCTTGACCAACATTATTCCTGTCATTGAGAATGCTCAACACCCACACAGACACCACATGCTCATCACAGTGGTGGATGTTATCTTTGCCAACATGGCCCAACCAGATCAAGCCTGGATCACGGTCTTGAATGCCGACACCTTCCTACGTAATGGAGGACACTCCACGATTTCCATCAAGGCCAGCTGCATTGACTCCACAGCCTCAGCTGAGGGTGTTTGCTTCTGAAGTGAAGAAGATGCAACAGGAGAGTGTGACACCCAGGAGCAGCTGAACCTGGAGCTATAGGAGAGAGACCGCGCTGTGATGGTGGGTGTGTACAGGGCACCTCCCCAGGCGAAGAACTGGAGCACAGTGCTGCCTGGATTCCCAGAGATGGTGTTGCTACTGTTTTGTTGCATGTGTGATTTTTCTACCAAAAGATTCGTCTGTTAAAAAAAAAAAAAAAGAGGAAAGGAAAGGGTGACGATTCATGCTAGTTACATCTTTCATTTTTTGTTTTTCCTTTTTAATACCAAAAGAGCCCGACCAGGAAATTTGCCCAACCTCTCAATCTTTCCCTTAGGTCTTGTGGGTGATACCTGGATCTCACGACTTCCCCTAGTTGCAGGAGAGGCCAGGGACTCAGAAAGGAGTTTTGTCATAACTGCTTTGAACAATCACAATCATCACTTGTGGTCAGGTGCCAGAAAGATGGACCAAAGGAGCTTAGGTACCCAGAGTTCCTGCCATGGCCACCTGACCAGCATCATCCCTCAGGGACTTGGAGCTGGCCGCCTGTGCCCTGCATGACAGTCACATTATTTGTGAGATGGGGCAGCACCGCCAGCTCCAGGTATCCGGAATGAATGGCTGAATCCCAGAGCCAGCAGGTGCCTCCTTCACTGCATTGGTCTTAAAGAGTCTGAGTGGTCCAGCACACATATCACGGGGACACAGGAACCCCACGACTACGGTCTAGTGCACTGATATCTGCTTCTGGAAGGGGACAGCTGGAGAACAGCCATACCAAGGCCACTGTCCCCAAGCCAGAGACCCTGACAAGGACAGCTTTGGCAGGGACCACTCTGCCGGCTGCCTCTGGAATCATGGGTGACCCATGTCTCTGCCCTTGCATATCTGCCTGTGCCTGGGGACACTTGATTCACATTGTCCTGGTGGCTCCTCTGCAGTTGTGTCCTTGGAGTCATCAGGGCTGGGCTAAGACAGCAGCCACAGTGGCATCACCTTCAGCCATAGGAGATGCGTCCCCTCCTTGTCTGACCATACTGCCACCATTAACCAAGCCGATTTCCTGTCCCTGCCTGAATTAGTGCTTTGCTGAAGCCACTGCACCCCACGGAAACCGTTTACCACCGAGTCCCAAGAGGATACAGTCCCAGAACAGAGTGACTCATTCAGTAACCCAGGGCTTTCAAGATACGCAAAGATGCATGCAGAGATTTTTCTGTCTCCTGGAAATCACAGGAAAGGAATGAGGGGAAGGTTAAAACTCCATAAACTCCATTTCCAGGGAAACCAGGAGACAGTCCTAGGACTCCGGAGTGCGCGTCCTGATAGGCAAAAGAGCTGGTGTGGCACATGGGCAAGGAAAGAGAAGGGGCCCAGAGCAGCCCCGGTGCACCTGGGAAGAGGGTGACAGCCTGGCCACAGGATAGCCGCACCCATTGTCCATGGTGACATAGTCAGGGGACCCAGGGAGAGGCGTGTGGTGCAGGAGGAGCACTTCAGGATGTGCATTGGCCCAAGGAAGCTGAGGGGGCAGCGCAGGCAGGGCAGAGCGGGCTCACTAAGAAGACCCCACTGCACTGGATGGGGGACGCCCCTGGACCCCAGTCTGAGCCCCCCAGGTCTCTTCCACCTCAGGCACTTCCACTGCAGCTCCCGCACAACATCGCTGCAGGGTCTTCCCCAGTCTCCCTTCTCTCCTCTCCCTCTTCCTCCTCCTTCTCTGCCGTACTAGAGATTGACCCCAAGGCCCTCACACTGAGCTATACTCCCAGCACTTATGCTTTTTCATTTTTTGAGACAGGGTCTTGCTAAGTCACTAAGTTACCAGCGCTTGGCTTGAACTTTCCATCTTCCTTCCTTCCTTCCCATAGTGCTGGGTCAGGGTCACAATTTGATGTTTGCTGACAAGTGCATAACCTGTTGACCAAATCCTTTCCAAGCTCATCCTCCCCCCAGATCATCCCCTCATGCCCTCACCAGGCTGTCCTTGACACGACCAACCCCGGAACAACATTTGACCTGCTTTTGGCAACTACAGGGATGTTTTGTTCTGGAATTTTGCACCGGTGGACTAAGACTGTGTGTGCTTCACTGTCACCAGTCCCCTTCGCATGGCACGAGGTCCGTGGGGCTCGTCTGTGCTGCAGGCGCAGTGGCAGCGCGGCCGGGTGAAGCGGAGTGTAGAGAAGCCAAGAGCGGCACCTCTTGGCTGGCAGAGGGCTCGTCCCCACCCTGACCGCAAGGTACAGGAGGAGGAAGAAGGACACTGAGGCCACCCCGGAGGGCAGCGCCACCATGCCTGGGGCCTGGCACCACCCGCTCTGTGCCATCTCTTTAGATATTGAGGCTCTGGCTAGGATTTTGTCTGCAGGAGGGAGAAAAAGTTTCTTCTACTCAACAACCTGTGAGGACCAAGGCCAAGGACAGCTGGACACAAGGGGGCAGGGGCTCCTGCACTGAGCCAGGCGCCAGCCGGGAGCCCTTCACACTCAGAAGTTTGGGGTTTAGAAAAGCAACTTATCAACATTTGGCCCCACAAACTCCTCAGCCTGCTGGGCCTTCACTGGCCCCACCAAGTGGGAGAGTCACATGGAAGGACAAATGTGCAGCATGTGCCGTGGGTCACCCATAGAACACCTGTACGTGCTTGCACCATTGGGGCCTAGAGAAGCAGCAAGCTTTGGAAGTGAGTTGGTGGTGGCAGAGACAGCATGGGCAGCCCAGAGAGACCCTGCCCCAGGGCGAGGACAGGGCAGGACCTTGGGGATGTGGGCCTCTTGGACCTCACCAAGGTGTGCTGTGGGGACTTAGGCTCACGGGACCGCCCAGGAACCCCACACAGGCTGCTGAGCTGGTGACGCTGGTTCTGGCAGCCCCACCCCATGTGCCTGTGCAAGTTTTTCTGAGGGATGCGCTGGGGAGGAGGCAGGGTGTTTACATAGAGAAGCTGACAGCCTCACCTCAGGCCAGGCTATTGGGGAGTCACTTGAACACCCAGGTTTTTCCCTATTGTTGCTCCCAAGTCACCCCGAGCCCCAACCACAGCTGACACGGTGGAACTTGGATTGATTCCCTGTGTATCCAGCCCCAGAAAGGCAGGAACAGGGCAATGTGCAGGCACAAGGCTCTTTCAGCCAGAAGTTCCGCAAATGGCAACCCTCTGCTCACTTTCTGTTGGCTGGAGAGCGGAGTGGCCTTCTGTGGGTGGCTGGTGAGCAAGGAAGAAGAGTGTCTGGGTATGGTGGTACACACTTGTAATCTCAGGGAGGCTGAGGCAGGAGGGTTGCAAATTCCAAACCAACCTGGGTAATTTAACAGCCTATCAAAATCCTATCTCAAAATAAAATAAAAATAGCTGGGAGTATAGCTCAGCGCAAACACGTTGGATTCCATCAGCCCACCACCCAAATAAATAAATAAAAATACCGGGATGTGGAAGACGTGTGCATTTCGCCATCTCTAGTCTCCCCCAGCACAGGAGGCTGCACGCAGCTCGATGGCAGAGCTTTCCCGGCACACGTGAGGCCCTGGATTCCACCCCAGCACTGGAAACCTGAAGCAGCAAACACGAACTCCAGGAGATGAGATGAAGGACAGTGCGGGGTGAGGCGCTCGGCACCTGCCCCTGCCTTAGAAGTGCCTCAGAAATCCATTGACTGCAGGGCGGGCCAAGCAACAGACACGTGGTGGAACACACGGCAAAATGCCCATTGTAAAACCCATGTGGTCGCCCACAGCTCGCTCCGCACAAATCTGTGTGCTGCATTTGACGAGTCCATAAAACACGGGTGGGGGATGCCTGTGAATTTCCAGTCACTGTGAAAACAGAAAAAGGAAAATCAGCCACTCTGGGTTCTTGTTGAAGAACGATTTTTACTTCATGCTCTTCTAAATATTTTCCCAGAGTATTTTTTCTGCCCGCCCACTCAGAGCATCTTTCTCCTTTGTCTTTCCGTTTTTGAAAGGTCAAGTTTAGATGAGACAAGAGCCTCCCTCCCTAACATGCAATTCTGAGTTTGCCAAGCACATACGGCCATGCAGCCACCATCAGCCAGCTGTCACCTCAGAGCCTCCCCTGGGGCCTGTGTGGACGTCCCCTCCCTGTCCCCAGCCCTGGAAGCACAGACTGAGGGATCACCCCCATGATGCTGTCCTTTGGAGACTGTCGTGTGACGTGGCCATGCAGGATGCAGCCTTTTGAATCCACTCCCCCTGCTCCACGCTCTGCAGTGGAGATTCCCTGTGGCATTGCCTGAATCAATCCTTTCTTCTTGTTTTCTTTTTCCGTTTTTTATTGGGGGAAAAAAACACATGACATAAAATTTGCCACTGTAACCATTTCTAGGTGCACAGTCCTGGGATAGCAAATGCATCCATACTGTGGTGTGACTGACTCGCCCCATCTTGCAGAATTCAAACTCTGTCCCCTCCCTTCCCCTGCACAGCAACTGGCAGCTGCTTTTCTGCTTTCTGTCTACCACTCAAACTCCGGGGACCCCACAATATTTGTCCCTTTGTCCCTGGCTTATTCTTCAGGGAGGCCTCCTGAAGACTGGTCCATGTGGCATGGATGTCAGAATCCCCTCCTTTTCTGGGGCCGAGGGACAGCCCATCATGTGCATGGGCCGTGTCCTATTTACCTATTCATCCACCAGCGCACACTACAGGTGTGTGTCACGACAGCACAATCACGATGACAGACTCGAGGGCAGAACGGCTGCGTCTCCTTCCACAGCACTCACTCTGGACAGCGCTAGCAGACTCCGCCCAAGGCCACTCCTGGGAAGGCGGCTGGCAACGCCTTTCTCTGTACACTGCCCAGGACACAGCAAGGGGCAGATGACCAGGACCCACGTGGCTCCTCGGTAATTAAAGATTGGAGGAGCCAAGCAGTGGGCTCACCCTGAGGGAGAGGGGAGATGTGAAATTGGGAACCAACCAGGCAGGAACAATGGGTGTGGGGTGCAAGGGAGGCCTCATCACGGGCCTCGGGAGAAAGAGTCAGACATACACAGCTGCCCAGTGTCTTCCACTCTGGCCCCACCGTAGCAGAGTCCACGTGCATCCCCTGTCTGACCTGTAACACCTGGCACAGTGTGACTGCCGTGTGAATAGTGCTGTGCTGTCACCTGGAGAACGAATGTTGACAGCCAGGGTCTGTACGCATCCACTCAGGTGCAATGGAGTTTGGATCCATTGTTGCTTGAATCCACGGAGTCAGAGCCCGCAATGGATAGGCAGAGTTGACCAACTGCATGTGACCCTCCGAGGCCACCACTGTCCTCTTCTGTCAGGTCCCAAACCTCGTCACAGTTCAGAGCTTATGAACTGTGATCCCAGCGAAGAGTTACCAGAACTCTCTCAAGTAAGTTCCAATTTAGCGCTTCCAGTGCAACGCACAGCAAGAAAAAAGAAACAGAGACATGTCTACAGTTGTGGGGAGACAAGGAGTGCCAGGCCGGGTGGGAACAGAGGCTAACCAGAGCAAAGGCCACGCCCTGGGGCTGAACCTGGGTTTTATTAATTTGCGAAGGAGGGAGAAGTTGAGGGTGAGTAACAGAATGGCTGGAAGTAGCGAGCTGGGCTGTGCAGGAGGCGCGACGGTGCCTCTGCCATGTGCAGAGAGAGATGAGCAGGAAGAGTACCAGGGCCAGTAACAGGTGGCCTCTGAGTGTGGAGGAATCTGCGTGACACAGCTGAGGAAGTGTCTTGTGTTTCCGGTCGGCTGCTCCAGCTCTGATGTCTGGCCTTACCCGCCCTGGGACAGCCCTGCCTCCTTCTCAAAGCTCCATCCAGCCCACAGCAGGACCGCCAGAGCCTCTGGGCCTAGCTCACGCTTAGCAGGAGGGAGCCACAGTTGCTTTGCTTCGGAGGCTGCACATCCACACCCACTGGCATGGCGGCGTGGGCTGAGCACCTCCCTAGCCAGCTCTGTGCGTATCTCACCCCGAGTAGAGAAAAGGTGAGCCAAAATGGAGGCAAACTGTCCTCTCTGGGGGAAGCCGTCTCGGTGGTCCTCCACACTCTCCTACATTGGAGACACAGATTACTGCGCAGCAACAGAGCTATGGAGGCAGTGACGGACTTTAAAGCCACTGGTGCCCGGAGGTCAGGGCAGTGGGGCAAGGGGCAGAGGCTGGTTTGGAGCCTGGCATCTCATACCCTCCTGTGTACCTACAAGGAGGCTCTGACTTCTAGGGTCTCGGGGCCCCTTGGCCGGTGTCTCACACATCAGCAATTAGAAGGACTCAGCCAGCTCCCAGACACGATGACAGGTTGGATGACAGACTAAACTGAAGACACCGCCCATCCAACCCCGCGGGCCCCACAAAAGACCCACCTTAAACTACTGAAGACTCACCCTGGAAAAGGAGATGCATCTATATCCCAATCCCAGGGGCTCTGGGACAGGGGGCAGGTTGGGGGTGGAGATGAACCTGCACCCAAGATGCTGAGGTCCCGGGAGCTGGAGGAACTGGGAAAAGACTCTCCACAGAGCCCCAGGGGACGCGACCCTGAGAAGCAGGGCTCTGCCCTCCAGGACCACCTAACATGCATGGTATGACTGCATTTTCCCCCCACAGTCACGTGGAGTCTGATCCCTGCAGTCCTAACATAGTGTGTAAACTTAATCCAAGCATGGCGTTCACAGGGGGCACGCTTGGGCAGGATCAGATCAAGTCAGCAGGGTGGAGGCCCATAAAAGAATTCTAGTGGCTTTATAGAAGATGGACAGAGACCACAGGGTGACATACATGCTCCACCACCATATGTAGCCAACAGGGTCCTCACCTGAGCCTGTACCATGCTGTGTGGACATCCAGCCTCCAAAACTGTGAGTTAAATGAACCTCTTTTGTCTATAAAGTAGCCACCCTTAGATAGATTTGTTACAGGACACTTCTGCAATGGCTGGCACCACTGATAACCAATGCACCCACCAAGCTCCTGGCCTCCCTCCTCAGCTGCTGCCCTAAAGGACACTGTCTGGGCTGACTCATCTTCAACAGCTACCACAAAAACACCTGACTCTGGTCATTCTCTCACTGCATAGTCAGACCATAAGGTGTCACATGGCATGTGGCTTCTACCTGGAAAGGGAGAACTGAGACTCTGAACAGCCTCGTGGCCACCTGCACTGTGGATGCCGGGTCACTTCGAGGCCCTGCAACAGACCTCCGTGTCCATTTCCCCTACAGACAAAATGATTCAGCTAAAGCATCAGAAGCCTGGTACAGTGATATATGCATGTAACCCCAGCACTCTGGGGAGGCTGAAGCAGGAGGATCATGCTCTGCCTTATATCTAGATATCCCCTCAAAGCTCTATGCACTCATAGATTGGGCTTTTAGAAGGTGACTGGATCCTGGATGTGTGGTACTGCATTAAGGGTGTGATAACTAGATTATTCTATTGATTGATTTAGCATAGTTCTGGGTGTGGGTAATGAGAAGGCCCACCATGGGGGTGGGTGATACCAATCAATAGGCTGGTAACCTGGATAGGATATGAAGGGGCAGACAGAAGGTACCTGCTTTCTGCTTGCCCTGCCATGGACTGTTTCTCCTCTATGGTGTCCCTCTACCACGCTGCCCTGCTTTGGAGCCAGCCAACTATGGACAGAAACCTCTACAAACTGAAACAAACCTTTCCTCTTTTAACTTGTGAAGGTCAGGTGTTTTGTCTCAGCAACAAGAGAAAAATAACTAAGATAGATTGCAAGTTTAAGGTCAGCCTGGGAAAATTAGTGACTTAGCAAGACCCTGTCTCAAAATAAAAATGATAAAAGAACTGGGGATACAGGGCCCTGGGTTCAATCCCCATTATGGGGATGGAGGAAATATCACTGGTCAGATGATAGCACTGCTTGACTCTTAGGTTCCTTTGTACACCTCTAGTTACCTGCACGCATACATTCACACACACACACACACACACACACACACTCACACGCACACATCTACTCACGCACCTCCACAAACACACACCTTCACACACACATACATTCATGCCCTCACACACCTCTCTCTTTCCTCTGCATCGTCACTCCCACGCTCCCATTCATTCCAGCCAGGCACCATGTCACCCTCTCATTGTCTCTCTCAGGCCCCAGGCCTGTCCCTTCCACAGGCTTTGCACAAGGACCATGGTCTCCACAGAATGTCCACACTCTGGGATCTGCAGGGCTCACCCTCTCTCCCAGGCTTTGCTCAAACATCCCTTTCTCCACAAGGTCCCCACTGACCACCTCACTCAGAACCTCAGCACCTCCGTGTTCCTTCCTGATCTTCCTTACTCTACTTTTTTCTTTTCTTTTCTTTTTTATAAGCTGCAGTTATTATTATTTTCTTATCACCTTCTTTTGTGTTGAGTCCTTTATTTACATGGCAGTCTGGTGTTTATCATCTGTGTCTCCCCAGAACAGAAACTCCAGGCCAGCAGGATGCTTTAGTCCCCTCACTCCCTGATTTATCACCCAGAAAAGTGCCAGATGCAGAATAGGTGCTCAATAAATATTTGTCAAACAAAAAAGTGAAATAAAGAGGGGTTGATGCCCTCTTTCACAATCTAGTGCGTTTATTGAGATCACAAAATAAATGAAATCTGCAGACATCAAAGCTTCATGCTCATGGGTAGAATTTTGAAATATGAAGATATTCAGCTTTGCTAAAATGGTTGTCATTTTGGGGGTCTTATCAGCTACATTTAGAAACCTTGCTGCTTTGGAGAACGTAGCTGATCACTCACCTCTGACAGCAGGAGAATTTTTCTTCCTTGCCTGGACCAAGATAATAATTGTAAAGGCCACAGTGAGAACATCTGTATCCTGCCCACAGATAGGCAAGGTTCTGCTGTGGTGAAAAATGACCCAGAGATTCAGCTTTCGCCAAGTCCCTAGGGAGCTCAGTGACCTTCAGCAGCTGCCTCTGGGTAACGGCTCCGTCACCATGGTCTCCTGGACAGGTGAGTGCTGCCCCCTGGTGGGCATGTAGTTTGCTTCGCTCTGTTCCATTGGCCACAACCAGTCACCAGGCCATGCTTGACCCCAAAGGACTGTGGGCCAGAAAGGTGGCCAACCAGAGACAGAGATGTACCACATCATAAAGCCCAGTCCTAGCGAATCTGAGTCTTGCATGGGTTTGGAGCTCTTCATTCACTTTTTCTAATGAACACTGGGTTTTGTTTTTATTGCTTTCTCAATGCTCTCTGTACAGTCACAGAGGAAACCCTTTACTCCTGATATTGGCTGCCAGTGTTATGGTACAATCTGCCTTTTGACTTTGGGTTTTGCTATTGTGATTTATGCCATGTGGTGTTTAACATGTTCTTAAGCCTTTTTGTTGTAGACTAAAACACAAGCACCAAAAAAATACACACGCAATGTGTGCAGCTTACAGAGGGACTGAGGCAGCTCCCAGGCCCATAGCAGCCTCCAGCTAATGGTCACCTTCTGTGTATTCTAGTCTCAACCCCTTCCTCCTCCCCACAAAGCACCGACTCTCCTGGCACCTGCATGTGTGACCTCCTTCACAGCTTAATTGATTTACCCCTGTGTGTACCTCACCACCTCAGTCCATGATGGCCCCATCCTACCCTCTGGCACACTATCTGCCCCAGGAGATCAACCCACATGCTCTGCCTACAAGTCTCATCTAACCTCCAGGTTACCTTCTGTTTCCTTTCTTTTTCCTGAAAATTTATCTGTTGAAAATCTGGAGACATTTTTTGCTGGTTTTGTCCCCCCGGTGTCATTGAGCATGTCACTGCAGCCTCTATGTCTCCTGCTGTTAGCATCTGGACCCAGCAGCCTCTGTAGAACCCACTTGACCCGTCTGGCACGAGTTGGTCTGGTGCTTTGCGTCGCCCCCTCCCCGGCTGCTGCTGAACAGTGGCGGTGAGCGTGGGTACCATTGCTATGATGCTGATTTTAGTGCAAAGGGATCTGGGGTCTTGCCACCAGGAATGACGCTGGAGCCGGATGTGGTGACACATGCCTGTAATCATAGTTACTTAGGAGGTTGAGGCAGGAAGCCTGCAGGTTCAAGTCTATCATGAACAACCTAGTAAGACCCTGTCTCAAAATTTTAAAATAATGATTAAAACCAGAGATGTAGCTCAGTGTGAAGGCCCTGGGTTCGATCCCCACTACTGAAAAAAAAAGATGCCATATTTTAAGCTGAGACAGATATGTTTCATCATGTATCCATGGTGAATAAGGAAGCAGCATCCATCTGTTAATATTTCTTTGAGCATTTTTTAAATTAGAATGGATGTGGAAAATTTTCAAATGACTTTTAGCATAAATGAAGATGAATTTTAATTTCCCCATGAATTAAAGTATTAGAACTCTTGAATTGTTCTTATATCGCTCACATAATAACCAGCTGAGTCGTGACATGTTTAAATGCTATTAGATTCATTAACCAGGAGGGTTTTAGAATTTTGACTTCCATATTTATGAGTAGGAACAGAGCTTGGATAATTACTATTATTACTAGTATTGTTAAGAGAAGGAAGCTTCTATACATATATAATTTCTGCTAGTACTGCAAGAGGTTACGTGTCACTATCAGTATTGTGTTCTCAAAAAAACCTGAAATGTTCCCTTATTTTTCTTCTCATACTCAGGCTGCAGGAGATATCCCTAATAATGGCTGCACAAAGATTCCCCAGAATGATCTTTCTTAATTCTTTCAGCTAAAAGAATTGTTCTGGGGAGCCTTGATGCTTTAGGACAGTTGGGCTGGGTATGAAATCAGGGCTAACCCTTTTTCACATTGTGAGGAATTCTGTTTTTGCTTTGATATTACCATAAAGATATCGGGAATAACTGCTGGATTTTTCTTTTTCTTCTCTCTTTCTCTGTCTTTCTTTCTGTCTCTGTCTTTGTCTCTATCTGTCTGTCTCTCTCTCTGTCTCTGTCTCTCTTTCTCTCCACCCACAGGCTTCTTCATCTTTGACAACTCCAATTTGCACAATGTACTTTTGTCATTATACCATATCAGATCTTCTCTTATCTCAATTAAGTTTTCTTGTGTTAGATCTTCAAACATTTCTTCTATTCTGGCTGTCTTCAAAGACAGCATCATATAGGTGTAACATCTCCTTGTATAGCTCCTAGATTATTCATCCTGTTCCATTTAAAAACTATGTTCCTTTAAGATTGTTCCCTTTGCCCTTTCATTTCTCTCCTCTATGTAATTTATAAGCTACAATTTTATGATTTTAATTTTGGCAGCATCCAACTCCATCTTTTTGATTTTTTTTCTTTACTTTCTTCTTAAGTTTTTGTTTTGTTTTGTTTGTCTTTTGAGACAGAGTTTCACTATGCAGGTCAGCTGGCTTTGAACTCACTTTGTAGCCCAGACTGGCCTTAAATTCACAGTGTACCTCCTGCCTCAGCCTCCCAAGTGCTGGGATTGCAGGCCCGCACCCCAATGCTAAGCTTACCTCGGTAAAGATGGAGAATGAAGCTATGAAGCAAGGAATGCAGCAACCTCCAGCAGCTAGGGAAAGAACAAGAACATAGTTTCCCCCTACTCCTCTCAAAAGGAACCCTGTCTCACCAACACCTTAGTTAGAGCCCCATTCTGAAGTCTGAATTCCATTTCAGACTTCTGACCTCCAGAGCTGTAAGGTAATCAGTTTGTATATTAAGACATCAAGTTGGTAGAAATCTGTTACTGCGGCAATAGGAAGATAATATGTATTGCAAAGGATCTGGTGAGTATTCTTTGTCAGTTAATCAGCTTTGGTGCTATTTTCCTCATTTTTTGTTATTGTCATTGTGTTTTGTTTTGTTTTTGCAGTACTGGGGGTCAAGCCCGAGGGCCACATCCCCAACCCCTTTTTGAGACAGTGTCTTGCAGAGTTTCTCAGGGAAGGGACCCAAACTTGATTGTGATCTTGTTGAACATGAGTTTTCTCATTTTTAGAGTCCTCAGCCCTGTGAGTCGCTGGCGTGGGCTGCACCTGGCTTTCATGTTTAATGTTAACCCATTCTGCCCCTCTTGTCCTAGTTCTCTTTCTTGAGCTGCGTGAGTTCAGGTTTTGGTCTCCTGAAATTTTTGAGGCTCCCCCAGGGTGAGGAGCAGAGGCCCAGGCAGCATTCTACCCTCAAGGTTTCGGGACAGGGCCGGTCACTGTGGCAAGGACAGGTGACTCACTGCAAGTCCTAGGGGCTCTGCAGCCTCTGCAATGGTTGGCTGGAAACTGGACACTTCCAGAGGTGTGTGGCCACCCAGGCGATCCCTTTCCTGCACCGGCAGCTGCCACCCACCCAGGGTCCCTTACCTGGCAGCGCTTCACCTGCTGTTTCCTGAGATGTGCGGCACCTGGGCTGTCACCGTGGGACCTCTCCACCTCTCCGGTTCCTTTTGCCAGCCTTAGTATGGATCCAATTGTTTCTGGCTACCTTCACCTCTATTTTAGAGTCAATATTCATTTGCCAAAAATGAAGTGCAGCTTCTATTATGTTTTTTGCATTTGGGAAGTATGGGAAAATGTGAACCTCGTGGTCTGTTCCAAAGAAAATTCCAGTTTGGGTTTGTCAAGTGCTCAAAAGTTGAGCACAAAGAGCCTCTATGTCCTGAGGTCTCTAAGAATTCATTGTGGATCCAGGGACAGAGACCAGGTCCAGCCAAGCTGGCACCTGCATTGCATCTGGCACCCCAAGCACTGAACAGAGCAAAAGGGGCTTTCACTAGGTCTGCTACTAAGGCAAAGCTTACCGGCAAAATATTTTCTGTTTATTAAGTCAAAAAACATAAAAATATCAATTAGAACAATGTATCCCCAGCCATTAGGTAGAGGAAGCAGTGTTTATGGAGGAAGTTCCATGACGGAGATGTGGGGGAAAGATCCAAAAGCTCTGTGTGCCTGAAATACGTCCTACATCCATGCAGGCCTTGGAAACGCTCCTTCCCAAGGGCTGAACGGTAAAGCAGGACGGCTGGTCTCCAGGGTGCCTGAAGACGCCAGGTCAGATAAAACAGGACCAATACCCATGCTCACTGCATTATTGACAATAGCCAAGGGCAGAAACAAAATAGTGAAATATTATGTAGCCTTGAAACAGAAGGACTTTCTGACCCCTGCTACAGCATAGGTGGATCTTGGGGACATCATGGTAGGCAAAGTAAACCAGCCACAAAAGACAAATACTGTGGGACTTCGCTAATATGAAGGACACAGAGTAGCCAAATTCCTAGAGACAGAAGGTAGAGTGTGGGTGCCAGAGACTGGGGCGGCAGAGTAAGTGGGTAGGAGGTGCAAAGATGGCGAGTTCTGGAGATTGGTTACACAGCTTGAATGCATTTAACACTACACATTTAAAAATGATTCAAATGGCAGATTGTGTGTTGTGTGTGTTACAAAGATTCTTCTTAAAAATGCGACTGTATCCAACCTTCTTAGTATGAGAAATAGCTTTTGCGCATAATATCATAAACCAACCCCAGTGAAGATGTCTTTAATTCATTCTTTTTTTTCCCCTTGAGACAAGGTCTACATGTGTTGCCCACACAAGCCTTGAACTCTTGATTTTCCTGCTTCAGCCTCCCAAGTAGCTGGGAGGCCACACTGCATCCAGCTCCCATTTGCTCTTTATACGTTTATTAGACATCTATGTGGCACCAGTAACTCCTCCACCAGACTTTCCGGATGCCCAGGGCTGGTGCCCAGCACACCTGGACTGCACAGGACGGGGTTTTGCTGCACAGAGAATGAATCACGTGAGCAGCAGGGGTTTTCTTCACTTTTGATGCAAATACCACTGGAGGAGCATCTAATGTTGGTGATTGTGCTGGGGAGGAGTTACAGTCACCGGGCATCCCAGGGACATTGGTCCCAGCCCCCTCTCTCCCCAAGAATCCCAAGTCTACTGCTTTCACACCCCTTCCACATCATGGTGTGTTTGCCAATGGCCCAGGATGTCCCAGTGTGCGCTGTGCTTGTCACTCCTCCCATATCCTGCAGGTCACCTCCTGGTGACACCCTCAGCCCAACTCGGCGTCTCCACACCACCTCTTACTTCACATTTTGGAAGCTCCTGTAGTAACTGCACCACCCACACTTGGTTGTATCCGTGGATCCAGCCTCGGATACAGAGGGCAGACTGCATGGACGTGGGTCCCCACCGTGCTGTCTGCTGTCACCGCGGGATGATGCAGTGGTTGAGCTGTGCCCCTGCTCTGACCCAGGACCTCAGTGTGACTGTGGTAGGAGTCAGAGTGAGGACGGCAGAGGTACAATGAGGCCTTGGGGTGGCCTAGTCCATCTGACTGGGATCCCTCCAAGAAGAGGAGCTAGGGACACAGACACGCACAGAGGGTGATGCCGTGGAGACACAGAGAAGACAGTGTCCCCAAGCCATGGAGAGGCGCCCAGGACAGCCACCTGCCCATGCTCACCTCAGATTCGGAGTCTGCAGAACTTTGAGGGAGCATGTGCCTGCAGTCTCTGCCCCAATCTGTGTGCTTTGTCCTGGGGCAAACTGGTGCAGGTTGTGCTGGCCCAATGGGGGTGACCCCGCCCTATTCCTGAGAATCCCATGCCTGCACATCACTGGTTCTCATCTTTTCCTTTGACCTTTTTTTTTTGGGGGGGGGGGTTACTAGGGATTGAAATCAGGACCTTCACATTTAACTAGGTCACCAGTCCTATTATATTTTTTGTTGTTGTGAGCCTGAGCCTTAAAGCACCAAGTTTCCCTGGATGAGTTTGATTTGGGATCCTCCTGCTTCAGTCTCCCATAGTGCTGAGATCACAGTCATGAGCAACCACCCTGGAGGGCTTCCTTTCCTCCTTACAAACTCTCAAGAAGAAAATATCGCTAATGTGCAGACCGATAGGACTTCACATTAAGATTTCAATGGACCTCACCTCTCAGGCAGGCCACGAGGGGACTAAACAAAGCTGTCTGGGGTTTCTAGAGCCTGTGACTGGCCCCGTGCCTGCCCTCCTCCCCACCTAACACGTGGAACTCACTGCATGAAGTGGCTCACCTGGAATCAGGAGGCTTTTAGCAGAAACTGACCAATGACAGCGCCTTCCCCATGGTTATCCCACCTGAGACAGGCAGTTAAACCGAATTCATGTATGCGAAGAAGAGCAAACTGCGTGCTGACCCTCACTGTGTTTGGAGACCATAGATGCGCCCTGGGGTGCAGAAGCCAGTGCATTTATGATGCGGTTCCCCCTGGGGCTGCGGGCTGCAGAGATAAAGCAAAACAAACTGAAATGTGCAAAACAAAATAAGCCCACAGTCGCAGAGACTGGGTGTTTCCCGAGGAACCAGATGCCCAGGATCCAGGAAGGCCCAGGGCAGGGAGGAGCTGGGGCCCTGAAGACAGGGCGGGCGGGCTGCAGGCACCCAGAGCAGGTCCTACCTGGGCTGTGTGTCCCTCTGGTGCGAGAAAGGGGGGAATTCCAGGTGGGCTGAGACAGTTATGGACGGGGTGCTGGGCTCCATGGACAGCTGGACAGACCCTGACTTAGTGGAAAAGCAATGGAGAACCTTTGTTTTTAAAGAGGTTTTTTAATGTACAGTTTGCTCATTTAAAGTGTATAGATTCAGTTGGGCACAGTGGTGCCGGTCTGTAATCTCAGCATTCTAGAAGGCTGAGGCAGGAGGATCCAGCCCAGCCTGGGCAACTTAGCCACTTCGCAAGACCTTGTCATGAATTTTTTTTAAAGGCTGGAGATGTAGCTCAGTGGGAAGGCTCTGGACTCAAGCCCCAGTACCCCAAAAATATAAATAATAAATACACACATATTCAACAGTTTTTAGTAGATTCATCAGTAAGGTGCAACCATCCAAACCATCATCTTCGGAGCATCTTTGTGAGCACGGATGTGCCCATTAGCAGACACCCCACCGACCACACCCACAATGTCCCTGAACAACCCTGAATCTTCTCCTAGCCCTAGTGATTTGCCCCACTGGGAATTCAGTGGGCCAACGTCCTGCTGCCTGGGCCTCTGTGGCTGGCTTCTGACACAGAGCACAGGCAGCCCCGGTCCAGCCCGGAGCTCAGGGACCACAGTGAGGCCAGGGGCTTTGCAGCACCCCCTTGAGCTGGGGCGGTGCAGATGTGAGGGAGGGAGAGGCAGCCTGCAGGAGGGCTCCGCCACCATGGGCTCCCAGGTTGTCAGCTCCAGCTCTCAGGACAATGGGGGAGCGTGGTCCGGGCTTGGGAGGGGCTGGGAGCAGGCGAAGGGCTTTCAAACTACTGTTTTCTTTCCATTTTCTCTATGCAAAAACATGTTGAGTAATTTGCTTAAAAGGAGGGTGGGAGGC
>PVJX010001273.1:154808-170870 GCA_004027295.1 Dolichotis patagonum
GCTAAATCCCCAGCCTTTTTTTTTTTTTTTTTTTTTTTTGGTACCAGGTATCTAACTCACAACCACACACTTGCAAAGCAGGTGCTTATGTCACTGAGCTAAATCCCCAGCTAAATCACTTTCTCTACCAGCTCCAAACGGCTGTTTCTACCCTGGTATTAAAGCCAGGCATATTGGTGCACACCTGTAATCCAGGCCTTAGGAGGCTGAGGCAGGAGGATCTCAAGTTCAAGCCCTACATGGACAACATAGCACAGTGAGAACCTGTCTCAAAATTTTAAACAGGCTGTGAATGTTTAACAGGGCAGCCCAATGGGAAGCCCTGGGTTCAACCACCAGTACTAGAAACAAACAAACAAAACCCCTTTGGGCTTCCTGGCCATGTGGCAGACTCTGCTGACCACCCCCTCCCCTTCACTGCAGTTTCTCCTGCTAGAACCCTTGAGGGCTGGTCGATGCTCTCTTCATGTTTTCCTAGCAATTGTTTGGCACAAATGAATTACCACCTTCCTATTTTGTTGGGGGTCCACACATATTTGACACGCATTAATTAATGGAGCAAAATTTTTCCCATGACCTTGACCACAAATACGCACTTTGTAAAAGGCTCACTTTAGTTTGGTGGTATGAAAGAGTCTGTTTGGAAATTTATTTCTGTAGAAGCAAAATTCACTTAATATAAAGTCAACCCCTCCTAGGTGAAGAAGTCAGTGGCACTGAGCGCTTAGCTGCACTGTGCAGCCACTTCCTCTATCTCCTGTCCACGTCTTCTCAGCACCCCGAGAGAAATAGCTTTGTGAAGAAGTCATTCTCAAAGGCCCCTCCTGCCCCACCCCTCTCTGCATTCCCACACTTTCTGCTCCTGTTTGGGACACAGCCCACAGACGGAGCCATGGAACATGTGACCTGCACGTCTGGCTTCTTTCACTTAGCATCATGTGCTCAAGAGTCATCTGTGCTACAGCTCATGTCATTCTTTGGGTGGCTGAGTTGTGCGCCATAGCATGAACAGGCCATGTTTTGTTATCTTTGTCTGTTGATAGGTACTTGCTTATTTTTGGTTCTGGTTTTGGTTTGATTTCTATACTGGGTATTGAACCCAAGGCCTTTGCCCTGAGCTATGAGGTGTGATTTTTTTAAAAAAATACAGTGATTCTTTAAATTTTTAAAATATGTTTTGTCACAGTAAAAGGTACAGTGTCATCAATCCCCTTGAATCCTTCCCCCACTTCAAACACACTTATCCCATCATTCTTGCCCCTTTCTGAAGCAGTTCTGAAGGCCTCTTTCATGAATGTCTTTAGTTGCACTGTCCTGGCTACTCTGAGGTCCTGAGCTGATTGAAGACATTTCCTTTCTGTGATCATTTTGACTTTGGGTAAGATTTAGTGAATAAAATGTATGAAGACAATGTCGTGTGTTTGTGAGCCCCGTTTTCCACTGGGTGACACTCATCGGCAGCATTCACTGGATATTTGATCACCCCAAATTAAGACACTCCTGAAAGAGGACTTCCAGAACTGCTTCAGAAAGTGACATGAAAGATGGGTAAGTGTGTTGGATGGGAAGGGGACTATTTTGAGAGAAATTCATGGCAATGTGTCTTTTAATGTAAGAACTTCTAAAAATTCATTCTAAACATTTATCGTATGTTTTAATAATACCTCATATACCCCAACCCTTTTTTATTTTTAGTTTTGAGGCAGGGATGGCTGTCACCAGGACTCTCCCATGGGTACCTAACACGGGCGAGAAGAAGCCAGTCCAGCCCCCACCCCTACAAGCCTGCCAGCTGCCCTTACTTTCAGAGACCTGTAGCCAGGGCAGGCCGAGAGAACCAGCCAGCCATACCTTGGAGAAGCCACAAGCGTCTAGAGAAGCCTGTTCCACACCCCATTGTCTCCCTGGGAACCTGTGCTGGGAGAAGCTCAGGTGTCTGACCATCCCCTACACCATGGATGGGCCGCCAACGTGGGAAGCGCCTGGGACTCCATAACCCACTCGTCCAGAGAAACCCAGGAAAATGTGAAGACAAAGGAGTGAAAGGTGATCTCTGGCCTCCACTCCAAACAGAACAAGTCCAGGAGACATGGACATGGCAGAAAGCGGAAGTCACACACTGAAATTTCTGGGATGATGGCAACTGAAGTGAAGAAACTACTTCATGAGGCCATAAAAGAAATCAGATCAGAAATAATATGTCAGGTAAAAGAAGAAATGACAAATATAATAAAAGGGCTGCTAGATTAAAAAAAGAGGAGCATAGGAGAATGAAGGAAACCTTGAATAAACAATATAGAGAAGAATTGGAGTGTATGAAACAGATTCAAATAGATATCCAGGAAATTAAAAACTCCATTGAAACCTGGCAAAACTGCTTGAAAGAAACTGAAGATACTCTTTTGAACTTTGACAGGATGGCAGCTAGCAATCACAAAAAGAAAGATCTCTTAAAAATAACAAGGAATCAGGAAATAACAAATCAATGGCTGCAAGACAAGGCAAAGAGAAATAATTTCAGAGTGACAGCTGTCAGCGAAAAAAACAGGAGTCAACACAAATGACATAAAGAGATTATTTACAGAAGTGATAGCAGAGAAATTCCCAAGCATGGGAAGAGGACCAGGCAACAGATAAGCGAGGCATATAGAACTCCAGCCAGCCATAACCAAACTACATCTATACCCAGACATATAATAATCAAGATCCCAGAAATTCAGCTCAAGAACAGAATATTAAAGTCTGTTAGAGAAAAGAAACAGATGAGCTATAAAGGAAAACCCATCCGAATCGTGACAGACTTCTCAACACAAACCATCAAGTCAAGAAGAGGTTGGATTGAAGTATTTTAATTCCTAAAAGAAAATAATTTCCAACCCAGATTGATGTACCCTGCCAAACTATTTTTCAAAGTTAATGGAGAAATAAGATACTTCCATGACAAAGAACAACTGAAGAAATTGATGACCACCAAATCAACCCTACCAAGAGTCCTGAAGGATATTCTGGAGAGAGAGATAAAAATGACCAGGGTTCAAGGAACAAGCAGGGCAGACCATTGAATGGAGGGAAAAGTAGGAAGCCAACAGCAGGAAAAAGTATGGCAGAGGTGAACCAGTGCATGTTGGCCATAACCATTAATGCAGATGGCCTGACCTCACCAATAAAAAGGAACACAGGCATAGTGGATCAAGAAACAAGATCCATCAATATGTGGTATACAAGAAACACATTAACTCAGAAAGAAATTCATAGACTGAAGGTCAAAGAGGAGAAAACAATGCTCCATGCAACAGGGAACCAGAAAAAAAAAATAGAGCTAGCTTGCCCATCAACCACAAAATGAATAAGAAAGATAGGACATTTTTATACAATGGACAGCTACTCAGTTATAAAGAAGGATAATCACAAGGTTTTGAGGGTAAATGGATGCAACTTGTGATCATGCTCTTGGGTGAAAAGGTTCAGAATCACATAGGTGAACATCATGTTACCTTCAGTATAAAAAACTGAAGGAGTTAGTGGGATCCAAAATGTATAATAGATATTGTGAAATGAAAGGGGAGGAAATGTCTAAAAAGGGAAGGTGATAGCCATTGTTAATACCCTATTATCTTGTTTTAAAGTCTCTTATCATTTTCATTGTTTTGTTTTGATTGGTTTTATCTTGTTTTGTTTGGTTTTATTTTATTACATCTAATGGCATGGGTAGCTATTTCGAAGATAACAAGAGGCATTATGGTAGCCATTGTTTTCTATTATGTTGTTTTGAAGTCTTGTATCACTTTCATTGTTTTGCTTTGATTGGTTTTATTCTGTTCTGTTTTGTTTGATTTTATTATGTCTGATAGTATTTTGAAGAGAACAAGAGGCACTATGGCAGCCATTGTTGATTTCCTATTATCTTGAAGTCCTGTATCACTTTTACTGTTTTGTTTTGATTGGCTTTATTCTGTCTTATTTTGTTTAGCTTTATTCTCTTAAAAATAAAAATGTTGAGGCAGGGTCTCATTAAACCACTAAGTTGCCCACTTTGGGCTCACACTTGGGGTTCTCCTGCCTCAGCCTCCCAGAATCCTGGGATTACAGCCATGCACCACCTTGCCTGACTAGGCACTGGGTTTCTTTCCACATCTTGGCTGTTGAGCGTGGTGCTGCTGACAGGAGGGCAGTGGTGCTTCTGAAATAGGCCATGCGCCCCACACCCGCACACCTCTCCCCACTCCTCCTTCCCAGAGCACAGCTCCCCCTTTCTTAAATGTCAGCCAGAGTTGGAAAAGTCAGGCGTCTCACAATTCCCTTCACCCCAACCTTGCCCCTCTGTCCCAACCCAGGTTCCCTGCAGAAGAGGGGACAGCCTGAAAGCAGCCCCACTGATCTTGGGGAGTTTCTGGACCTCTCCGTGTGTCCCCAGGAGCCCGCATACCTGCAGAAACCCCCAAGCCGTGCGTACAGCCAGTGACTTGAGAACGCGGCCGTCACCCTGTACCTCGTCATGGACGCACCTTCCGCCTGTTTTCTCCTGCTGCAGAGCAGCCCCCAGCTCGTCCCCATCCTGTCACCTAGGGTCACTCCATCATCCACAAGACAAGTCTGTGAAGGGTGTCACTGAAATGCTCTCCCGTGAGGGCACTGCGCGTCCCCTGGGCTACCTGCTCTTGCTTCTGTGTGTTTTTACCTTTAGAGGAAACCGCAGTCGCGCCCCCAAACAACCCGCTCAGCACTGCCTGCCCCAGAGCAGCGGCGGCACCTGGGCCAGCACCAACGACGCGCGCTGCGTCTCTGCACACCAATGGGGAAACCGCATTTAACCCTTGCTCCAACTGGCACGTCCTGATTCCCAGCACGGAACTGTTTCGAGGCTGGACCAAAGCTGTGGTTCCCCCTGAGGGCAGCTTTCCCCCTGCGGGACTATTTGGCAAAAGCGTGGATGGCTACGCCTGACTGTCACATGGGGGCCAGTACTGCTGGCCTCGTAGGTGGAGGCCACGCTGTCCCTGTCCTGCAGTGTCCCCTCCCCAGTACAGGGGCCTGGAGAACCAAGTCAGAGAGGAGAAGCCCGGGCTCAAATCGAAAGCTGCATTTGATAAAACGTTATATCTGAGCCATGAGAGGAAGAGAGAGCTTGCCCCAAACAATCTGCGTGGTTAGGAGACTCTCTCCACTACACCACGTGTTAGAATAGCGCCACCCTCTGCTCTGGAGGCCAGAAGCCACAGTGCTGGGGACGAAGTCCCGTTAACAAGATTAGCCACCCTAACTCCGAATTCCAGCCTCAAGTGACAGTGAGTTCCTCAGCTCACTACCACAGCTGGCTCCAAATGCCCTCCTAGCCAGGTACGGTGCTTCACACCGGTCATCCCAGCACTCTGGGTGGCCGAGGCAGGGAGATTGCAAGCTGAAGGCCAGCCTGAGTGACTTAGTGTCCCATCAAGATCCTGTCGCAAAATAAATAATAAAAAAAGGCTGGGAGTGTTACTCAGTGCAAGGGCCCTGGGTTCAGTCCCTAGCACTGCAGGGGAAAAAAGCACCCCGCCCCCATTCTTCCTGTGATGAGCGTGGTTTCCGGTCTGGATCACTCCAAAGCCTCCTCCTGCTCTCTCGCCTCAACTTTATCCCGCAGGCAGGTGCTCTAAAACGCCGAGTCAATTATTCAACATTTTCTGCTATGTAATGAAAATCTGTTCCCCTCAAATTTCCCCAAATCACTTTAAGGGAAAGAATTAACTGTTCTGGAAATAAATATTTATGCATATTACTCCTGACCTCTACCTCTCTACAAATTATGGGAGGGAAGCACTGCACCGACTTGACAAACACATAAACCTCAAAAAACAAATTTCATTGCATTTAAAAATCCCTGGGATTAACGTCCATGAGCAGGAACCTGGAGAGGGCCTGTCTTCCTTGGTTTCCTTTAATAGAATTCCACAAATAATCAAAAGAACAAACATTAATAAAGGGACAATAATGAGCCTAAATATTTGTTCCCCCATACGCTTTGTTAATAATTCCCACACATACGCCAAAACTCATTTTTCAGCCATGGACTAATAAAATGAGATCACCCACAAGAATTTAATATGGTTTCAGATTTCTGCCCTTGTTTTGCACACAAATGAAGAGTTAAGAGAGGAAGTGGCCATGGGGACAGGAGTGTGTTTTACCCGGATGTTGCTGTATCACCTGTCCTACAGTTGGGTGGGAGCCAGGGATTTAGCTCAGCGGCATAAGTGCTGGCCTGGCTAGCGCAAGGTCTTGAGTTTGATTCCCAGTACCATAAAATAAAAAATGAAATCACCATTCAGTTGGGTGGTACAGTGCAGGCTGCTGTCAGTCTGTGACCTGAGCCCTAGGCCTGATCCTCTCTATCCATTCTGAGAACATCAGTGCTTTGGCTTTCAGGAATGCAAGCCCAGGTGTGGTGGTGCTGGGGTCTGCAGTAGCCTCCTGTATTCATCTGTTTTCTGTTGCTGTAACAAAATACCTGATACTGGCTATTTTATGTAGCAAAGAGTTTCATTTAGTTCACTGTACTGGGGACTAAAAGTCCAATACTGGACAGCCCCATCCATGCGGCCCTGATGAGAAACCCTGGGCTCTATCACAACATGGCAGAGAAGCAGGAAGGGTAGTGGCAGCATGCAGAAGGGATCAAGTGTATGACATGGACTCACTTTATAACAATTCACTCTCAAGAGAACTAACCAAGGTCCCGAGAGAACTGAATTAGTCCCTTCCAGGGCAGTGTCTTCAATGACATAATCACCTGCTACTAGACTATACCTCTTAAAAGTCCCACCTCCTTCCAACACTGGGGGATGAGGCAGACACACTGAGACAGGTTCAGCTAATCCTCAACCAGCAGCAGACAGGTATACCCCAAGTGGAAGCCTGCTGTTGTACAGCAATGGGTTTGGGGTGGTTGTTATGAAGCATGATCACAGCACTAGCTAACTAATACATATCCAGGGTATTCTCAGTCTGGGGCTGCAAAGGTGAGAAAGTTTATTTTTAAAAGCTTCCAGTGCTCACGTAGCTCACGGTGGAACAAGGGGGCAAATATGCAGAACAATGAAGAACACTGAGACAGGTGCTGTTGTAGAGGTGTGGCCCAGGGCTATGGAGACAGGCAGGGTGGGACAGCCTGCTCCTAAGACCAACGCTCTTTCTCCGGGAAGGTGACTGAGGTAAGAGTGAACCGATTTGCCAGGAAGCAAGGGAGGGGAAAAGGGTTTTTCAAGCCAAGAAGAAAAACGTGTGCATCAGCCAGGGATCTCCTGACCATTTGGTCACTGGTTGGACCATGAGAGTTAGGGCAGAGGACAAAGGGGAGGAGTGTGTGCTGCACCACACCCCACAGCACCCAGCCCAGCAGCCTCTCCAAGCTTCCCACGAAGAATCCAGTGCAAACTCTGAATGCATTGAGCCTGTGAAGAGACTGTGAAGAGGTGGAAGGAAAATTCAACAATCAGGACAATAGCAAAGGAAATCACCATCTTAGACAGTACGAGAGCTGACAGCTGAGAGTCGATTTCCTGACTGCCTGAGAGAGGCAGATCAAGGGTGCAGGAAGCAGATTGCATCATCCTGACTGACAGCACTCGAGCAGCAACAAAGAACCGGGAAGAAAAGCAGCAGCAGCAGCTAGAACACTAGTTATCGGGCTGAGATCGCTGGGACTGGAAAAATGAACACTGTCAGCTGTGTGAGATGCCCCTGCTGGGCCGCAGGATAGCTACGGGGTCTGCTGTCTGAGAGCAGCTTGCAGCTCGAGGGGTGTGGGTGTCACTGCCTGGGGAGTACCTGAGGCTGTAAACTCCAGCCTCCCCCCTCCCCAGAGCCCAAACAGTGGGGAGGGAAGCAGGGAGGCTTCTGGCCCTGGATGTTGGAGGGCACTAGAGAAGTAACAACTCTGGATCTTCCACTGTTCACACGGGGTGAGGTGTCAAGATGCTCACGGGAAATCTGTGTTGCAAATCTTCCGTTCAAATCCCAAGGTCCAGGACACACACCAGGCTACCAGACTGAAGCCAGGATCCAGAAGCTTCCTGTGCTTGAAGGATGGGGCTGGGCCAGGCTTCCAGAAGCTGGGGAGGAGGCACTCGGCAAGCTGGCACAGGAGACACTGTGAGCTCAGTCCGAAGGATGCCACCGCATGGGTCCTGAGAAGAAAACAGAGCTGGAGTGCTGTGGTTTGGATCTTGGGGGTCTCCCAGAGGCTCGTGGGTCCCCAGTCCCTGATGCCATTGGTGGACAGAACCACTGGGAGGTGGAGGATGTTAGGTCACCAGAGTGCACCCTTGAGGAGGCATCCAGACCCCCCCATGCCTCCTGGGCACCATCTGGGAGCAGCTCTGCTCCATCACACGGTGCCACCATGCCGCTCCGCCCCACTGCAGCCCAAAAGCAAAAGAGCCAGCCGACTACAGACTAGAAACGCAGGCCCAAGTAAATCTTTCCCCTTTAAACTGATCTCCTCTGGTATTTTGTCACAGTCACAGAAACCTAAACAAGTGGTCAGAATTTCCTCCAAATTTGTAGGATGTAGAGGAGGTTTCTGGGGTTTGAGTTTTTCAAAAACTCATACAAAGGAATAAAAGCTGAATTGCATTTAGCTCTACATTTCCCTGAGGGTTTCCCCAGGGTTTGCTGACTCATGAGGCCTTTTCACTGCACTGTCTGTGCTGGGAGGGCAGCCACATGGCAGGGTTTTTTGGTGCACCTGTTGGGTTTGGGCAGGGCAGCAAGCTGAGCCGTCCTCAGGACCATGGGATATGGGATGCTTGGTTGGTACTGGACATTATGCAAATGTAAGGATGGGAAGCATTGGAAAACAGCTGGAGATGACAGAAAAGTTCACTTAGCAGTTTCCCAGGAAGTTGGGTCCTGTAAGGAAATTCAAGAAACAGGCTCAGTGGCCATAGCCAGCAGCCTGTGGCACTTGTGCCCATGTGGCTGGGTCCATGTGGGGACCCTCGGTCAATGGTCAGCAGTGCTAGGGTGGGACTGGGTGGGGCTGGGTGGAGCTGGGTGGTGCAAGGCAGCCCTCTGTCCCCCATGAGTTCCTCCCCTGCCATCTCTAACCAGAGCTCCTCAGGCAAAGGACTCTGGGACATGGAGCCCTCAGCCTCAGCCCAAATGGTCAGAATGTCCTGCACATGGGAGGTGGAGGGCTTTAAGGTAAAGTACTTTGCTCCAGGGCAGCATCATTTTGAAGTTATATTGTAGCAGAACCCCCCCCACACACACACACCAGTATACTTCAGTTTGTTAGTTGCCCAGGTAACAGTTCCTGTTCCAGTTCCAGTTGTTCCTGTCTCTTGGAAATGGCTGGTCACTATGATGCACACTGTATAAACCAATCCCCAATTGACAAGTCATTCTGCCTCTGTACTTCTGGTTACTGATCCTATATAAGCCCTAGACCACCAGGAATCAGGGCCTGATGTTTTGGGAATGATCCCAATCGGTGCCTGTCAACATAAATAAATCTGCTTCCAAATCCTGGGTATCTTTTGGTGTTTCTGTTTGCCACTGCCTCATAAACAAAATTTATTACACAAACATTTCTTTCATGAAATTCACAGAAGATTGTTGGGATTTCCAATTAATTGTATGGAAAGATCGATTTCCAAAAATCTTACAAATAGAAAATAAGTATCGGGATGCAAATTTAAATTAGACTATTCACTGTACCCCAAAGAGAGACAAAAATTGGCTTGATGTTTGATAATTCTTGAATCTTGAATTTCCAAAACATCAACAGAAGGGTAAGGGAGACAGAGACAGACAGAGAGAGAGAGTAAACTTTTTTAAATGAAACATTTAGAGTTTCAGTTTCAGGAAATGTCTTTTGTTGTGCTAAAAATCAAGAACAAAATTTACCACCTCATCTGGGTCTGAGTACCGACTCTCACGGCACTGAGCGCGCTCACAGTGCTCTGTGCTCACCACCACCAGCCGCCTCCTGAACTGTCTTCTTCTCGTGAGCTCAGTCTGTGTCCACTGTACGCCAACACCCATCACCCTCCCCAAGACCTGGGGGCCAGCTTTCCACTCTCTGCCTTTGTGGATTTTACCTCCTTTGCAAGAAGTTCCACAGTATCTGTCCTCTGTATTTCACTTAGTATAAGGGCCTCAAGATCCACACACACTAGAGAATGTGTCAAGATTTCCCATCTTGTTCAAGGCCAAATAATATTCCATTTAAAGTACTTGTTACATTGTTTTTACCAATTGCAAAAATGTATCAGTGGGCATTTGGGTTCCCTCCACCTCTGGGGGGAAAGTGAAGACCTACCTGCTCATGCCACCAATTTCAATTCTGCTGAGTATGTATGCAGAAGTAGGACTGCTGAATCCTATGATAATTCTAGTTTTCATGTTTAAAGAAACTGTCATAGCATTTTTGTGTGTGACCATCATTTTACATCTCCACCAGCAGTATACAAATAACTATTTATTTAAAAAAAATAAGTTTCATGACCAGGCTTGGTGGCACATGCCTGTAATCCCAGCACTAGGGAGGCTGAGACAGGAGGATCATTGCAAGTTCAAGACCAGCCTGAGTTACAAAGTGAGCTCAAGGCCAGCCTGAACTGCATAGCGAGGGCCTGTCTCAAAAAGACAAAAGTAAATAAATAAACAAATAAATAAGTTTCATGTTTTATTTTTAAGAGACAAGTTAAGTGTGATGGTGTCAGGTCACCATTTACTGAATGGCCCCGCCCCCCACCACCACACACTGTGGGGACAGACACAATGACACCTGCATGCCCACTAGACATCAAGGCAGCCAAGGGCTTTCTCTTGGCGACATGAGGTTTTAAAATATAGGAAAATCTTCAAGTACCATTTTTGATACGATGACTGTAATTTATGGATCTAGAAAGGAGCTGCTGGAGACAAATCTGACGAATCCCCATCTCTTTTTATCGTCCTATTTCATTTATATTTAAAATTCAGAGCCCCATAAGTTCCTGTCTTTGAACAATGGTCTATTCTACGTCCACATTAAGCAATCGCTGAGAAAGACACCATCCAAAACCATGCAATTAAAAACCACTTTCACTGCATAATGGCCAGTTATGCCTCGGTGTCCTGAGTCACACATCGGGGGCGCGGGCTGGACGGATGCAACAGTCACAGGACCTCACTCCCCCTCGGTGGGCCCCCTCCACGTGCACAGGAATTCTTCTAAATGGCTCTGGTCCAAAGTAATCAAAACAAACATTTAAACACTAAGAGCAGTGTGGATTTTCTTTTTGGGAAGGAAATAGGTGCTGTGATCGCTTTCAGTCATTTATCCCCCAGTACATATTTTTGAGCTCCTGTGGGTTTGTGGAAAAGGATTGGGAGAGGCTGATTTAATTTTACATCTTTGTCCATAAAAATTATATTGAAGCTGCTCTTAGGTTGATCCTTAAAACATTGTGCTTTTCTGCAGAGTTGGATGACAGGAGGGTCCCTGGAAGCTGCTCTGGGGGACGGGAGGGGCGGGAGGGACGCCTTTGGCAGCGTCTCCCAGCGCAGTGATGCCTCGGAATCCACGGAATCCACGGCTTCTGTCTGCAGCTCAGCCTATGGCGGAGGGAAACTGACCCTCACTGTGAGCACTGTGAGGGTCGCGCTCTGGCTGCCCCAGCGGGCTTCTGGGCTGAGGGCGTCCTCGGTAGAAGGGAGCAGAGTAGGCCATGGAGCTCTCCAGGGTGCTGGAAACGTGCCTCTGCAAATTACTCTTCTAATAAATTCCAGGCAGTGTCCAGGGACTCAGCGGTCCCTTACACTGTCACTGGGGTCACAGGCTGGTGAGTTACATGGATTTTAAACTGGAAAATCCTCGGCTGAGTGCTTCTATCTGACTGCAAGGAGGTCTGCCTCGTACCTATCTGTGATCGAGTGACTGTTGGTAGAGAAAGTGGGCACCTTCAAACCTCAAGCTTGCAAGGCAAAAATAAACACAATTTTATAAATTCAAACTAGCCTTTACTGAGATCTCTATTCTTCAGAGAGTAGAAACCTAACCTAAGTCACTTGAGGGATCTTTGATTGTTCTTGGCTTTGTTTTTGTTTTCTATTGCTTACTAAAGAATCAATTAAAAGCTTAAAGACTTTTAAAAAGAAATTCAGGTATTACCCAGTCATACTGATACAGGGCTATAGTCCTCAAATTCTTGGAGGCTGAGGCAGGAGGATCACAAGTTCAAATCCAGCCTGGGCAACTTTGCAGCTAAGACCCTGTTTCAAAATAAAAACTAAAAAAAGCTGACAATGTCGTTCATGAAGGCTGAGAGTTCAGATCCCAGTACTGCAAAACACACACACACACACACACACACACACACACACACACACACACAATTCTGCTATCACCTTTCACAGGTTTTGTGGGTCATGAATTTGAGGTTTGCTGGGTGGCCTGGCTCCAAGTCTGTCATCGAGATAAACAGTGGCCAGACCTGCAAGAGCAGGCAGTTGAGGGGCTGCAGGGCTGGATGCCAGGGCTGCCCTCCCTCATCTCTTAGCATCCCGAGGCCTCCCCAGGTGGAGGTGCACCCCTGAAAGTTCAGTGGTGCAGGGACACAGACATCTGACCTGCAGACCACAGCCTGCAAGATCCAGGATTCCAGCAAGCAAGGAGGAAGCCGTGGTATCACCTGTGAGCTGTGACATGGCTTGGAGATCACAGGCTCACCTCTGCTGCAGTCTTAGGTACAAGTAAATCAAACACCATCCTGAGTAGAGGGAAGGGACAAGGTTCCAGGAGAGTGCGTGCAAAGTTCCTGTGCCCTCCGTGGTCCCAGCAGGTCCTGCCCTTTACTGACCCTTTAATGGCGCCTCTTTCCCACCTCCTCTGAAGGCTCATGTGCCATGCAGTAGGTGGCCAGTTGGGCCTGCCCAGCACCTGTGTGGCCTTCTCCTTCCTTCTGTCCTCGCACTGGATGAGGAATGAAGCGCCTCCCACTCTGGAAGGAATGTGTCTCCCCAATACCCCCAGATCAGAGCTGCCCGCCACAGTCTACACTCGACGGCCATCATGGCCAGTCCTTCCCATTCACCTGGTGGGGGACACAGGACACAGAACCCTTGCTGGCACCTGAACTTCTGCTCCATTTCCAGCCGACCTCCCCATGCCTTCGGGAATATCTACTTCCCAGGGGTTACTGGCTTCTCAGCACTTCCACCAAATCTCTCCAGCTCATATTTAGACCTCAACTCTAAAACTTAATGATTTGATTTAATGTCTGTCATGAGCAAGCTTTGCCAGAAACAAAGACCAGACACATCTGTGTCTTTCCACAATGTCAAAATTTACTGGACAACAGATTCACGAGTTACCTCAATGTCATCACCCTTATCAGGCCAAGGACCCAAGGTTCACTTGGCAGCCAGTGAGTGAAGCAATCACAGGCTTTTCAAAAACTCAACCATCGTTACTAACATCTCTGACACTCAAGTCATACATCACACTTAACATATAACTGTATGTTATAGTCGCAGAATGGTTAAGAAGGGGGTGTAGGATCCCAAGAGAAAGCCACGGTGGAGAGGTGTGACGTCATCAAGGGGGACTAGTGTGATCACAGACCAGGTGGAGCTGGGCCAGGACACTTAGGGCCTGTGGGGACCACACAGATGGCTCAGAGCCGGAGCCTGCATGGCAGGGGAGCAGGCTGGCCATTTGGATCTCCTGTCCAGCAGGCAGGTGGAGCTGGACTGACACTGGAGTTCATGGCCTGTCAACCTTATGACACACAGACCAGGTGACCTGACGAGATGACAGGTCAGTGTGGCACTGCCATGCCCCGGTGTCAGGTGTCCCTCCTTCTACATGACCCAGGTGAGGAGTTCAGGTCGTTGTTAGTCTAGTGTGCTCCATAAGCTGGTGGCCTGGTTTCCTCTGATATAACTTGGCTGTGTCATAGGTCCGTGCGGCCCTGATTTACTCTGATGAGTTTACAGATGGCAATTTTTCATTGTGTATGCTTTAGGGTTGTGCTGCGCCACTGGGAGTCCTTTCTGTTGGTAAGTTTGGGGCCCCCCACATCAGTGGCCCTCGGTGGGCACAGACAGGTGATTACATCATCCTGCCCCAACTTCTGCACCCAAAATGAAGCAAGCTGCCCTTCCGGGAAGCGCGGTCACCCAGGGTGCAGCACACCGCTCTGTGTCACTGCTGCAGGCCTCAGCCTGCCTCACACGCTGCCCCTGCTCCTCCTGGGCCAGGGGCCCAGGGCACAAGTGGCGACATTCAGGGACCAGTAGAGGAAGGAAATGAAGTATGTCGGTCAGTTCTTCGTGACAGCATCCAAAACATGGGCCTCCTTGCCACCCTGTCACGGCCCCTGCTTGACAGACTCTGATGAAGAACAGGTGACTTCCCAAGGTCCCCAGGGCGGCGATGTCTGAGTCCAGCCAGAGGCAGGCCCCACTAGGATCCGACGCTGGGATCTGTGGCTCTCCACTTCACTGCTTCGCTATCTCTTGAGCAGATAGATGGTGTTTCACACTTAACTGGACTCATTTTACATCCAAATCCCCGAATTGTAACGTGGAATCTAAAATCAGGGCTGTTCTCTGAGATCTGGGATGTGTCGTAGCCCACTGTTTGTCATCGATAGCAACACAATAATGGCCCATGGTGCGTGTGTGGCAGTGGTGTTAGACTTGTGCCCCTTCCCCTCTAGGCATTCTTAAGGTCCAGGCTGTCCCCACATTGTCTGTGATGACTGCAGTGAGCAGGCTGGGCAACACTTTGATGCTAATACAGTAGTCGGGCATCGAGCAGCCATTACACACCTTTCTGATGGGCATTTGCTTCCCCTGGACCAATTCCATTTTAGGATTCTCCACTCTCCACACCAGCTCATACCTCCCACGGGTCTCGGTAAGATAGTGTGTAAATCAATTGAACTCCAGTGATTACAGAACGGACAGTGAACTAATTCATCAATCACTAGACCAAGATACTTGAGGACAAAAGTAACATATTACAAGCGGAGAGCCCTTAATGTAAAGGAAATTAATCATGTGTGTGACCTGGATTTCTCCTCTTTCACAAGTGTCTTCAGCTGCCTGTCATGGTGCCTCAATGTCCTGAATCAATTCAGAATACTTCTCTTCCTGGCCAGTTTGACTTTGGGGGCAGTCAGAAGCCATACGGTGCCAGACCCTGTGAATAAGGTGGATGAGGACACAGCGTCATGTATTTAGGAGTCTGTCTGTCTGTCTGTCTGTCTGTTGATGGCACTGGACAGCAGCAGCCACTGAATTTTTTTTTGTCAGATCTGGTAATGACATTCACAAAAGAGAACTTCCAGAACTGCTTCAGAAAATGGAAAGAATGATGGGATGAGTGTGTTCAAGCAAGGAGGAGCATTCTGAGAGGGATTCATGGCTGTGTGCCTCTTGCTGTAAGAAATCTTTTTTTAATGTAAACATTTACAATAATTCTTGATCACACTGCATACAGCACACAGTATGCTGTGTGCAGCATACCATGTATGGGCCAAGTCCCGTGGCATTCTCTGAGGGCAGAATGATCCTGGCTGCCAGCAGTTCAGGCTTTTGCAGGCCTTGGAGATTTCGGCTTCTCCTGCAACTTCCTGCATCCTCACTGGCTGCTCTGTGCCACATGTTGTGACCCCAGGTGGATCCTCACTTTATTTTTCTAATAATGCCACTAAATCATGTTCCAAGTCACTCTGTTCTCTCTGCAAATAGGCTTCTTCTCTAGCAATCAGAACAGATATTCACAGATCTGGCACTTCCAACAAAAAGTGTCTACTAGCCAGGAGTGGTGGAGCATGCCTACAATTTCAGCACTCTAGGAGGCTGAGGAAGGAGGATCACAAGTTCAAGCTATGACTAGACAACTTGTTGGCATAAGGAGTCCCTGTCTCAAAATAAAAAAGGCTGGAGATGTAGTACAGTGTGAAGGCCCTGGACTCAATCCCCAGAACTGGGGGGCAGGGAAGGAAGGAGGGAAGGAAGAAGGAGAAGACAAAGATGAAGAAGAAGAAAAGAAGAAGAAGAAGAAGAAGAAGAAGAAGAAGAAGA